>CAMZMU010000034.1:31367061-31515682 GCA_947311845.1 Poa pratensis | reverse complement strand
TCCTGGCAGGCCTCCTATTTCTTTACTGTTTTGTTCCATCGAGTGGCCTGATGGCCCATGTCGTTGGCATGGCTGGCGGTGTGCCCAATGGCCACCCGTAGTAGTAGGTGTTGGCTAGGATAGCCCATGTGTAAAACTTTTCGGAATTTCACAAATTTCAGAAATTGGATAAAATTTTGAAAATTCATATAATATTCCGTGTAACTCAGAAATTACAAATAATTTTTAGGAAATTGATTTTAAAAGTTTATTTTTTATCGATACTATGATTCACGTGAAGGTTTTCCATTTCTTTGAATGTTTTGAATTTTGTATGCCTATTTTAAAATACGGTCAAAACACGAACACGACGTTCATCTTACAAACTATTGTTGTATCTCTAATAAAATACTAGGACACATATAATGACACCGCACGAAGGTTTCATTTATTTGATTTTTTGAATTTCGTATGACTATTTCAAAATACGATCAAAACGACAACATGACTATCGTAGATAGGGTTTGAATTTTGCAAAACTATTGTTATATCTCTGATGAATAGGTACTTGTGTACCTTAAAATGATTTTAGTGTTTTTACGTTATATGTGGTCCAGTATTTTAGAAAGTAGATTGCTCCAATTTTGCAACATTTTTGGTAGGTGCTTCACAAAAAAAACCATTGTTTGCACTCGGAACTTGAAAAATGATTTTTTCGTCAAAGGAAAATGAAAGGTTTCTTCGGCAACATTGTTCACGGTTCCGTGATACACGTATGTGTTCCCATATGGGAATATTTAAGCAAACTATACCATAAATGTGGACATAACATTCGTCATGTAGCCCCATGAAACTTCGTAGATGATAGCTCATTTCTGAGAACACTTTCTTAAGAAAATTACCGTATTCCAAGTTTATGAATTTTTAATGGATACTAGGACACATATAATGACACCACGCGAAGGTTTCCATTTATTTCATTCTTTTAAGATTTTTGTATGACGATTTCAAGATACGGTCAAAACGGCGGACATGACCGTTTGTACCTCGGGTTGAATCTTGCAAAACTAATGTTGTTTCTATGATTGAAATAGGTACTCGTCTATCTAAAAATGATTTTTTCAAAATCTTGAAAAATACGAGCCTGTAGTTCAAATTTGACCCGATTCCTACTGATTTAGCAGAAACTTGTCTTTTTACGAGGGGTAGTAGGAAAACAGTTTGGCTACAATATTTTAGTGTTTTCTACGTTATATGTGGTCTAGTATTTATAGAATGTGGATTGCTCAATTTTTAACATATTTTAGTGTTTTCTATGTATTTCTAGTATGTAAATGGCAGCGGCTGCTATCTCGAAATTTAGCATACAATCTTTCTCTCCCTTCGCAATGTGATTTATAGGCCACTGTTCTATACATACTACTGTGCAAACTTCATGTTTTCCTGTGTCCGGTTATTGCTTCACTTGTTGAATGCCTCTATTCGTGTTGTTTGTTTCCATTTGTCATGGATGCTTATACATGTTAATCAAATCCTTTTCTGTATCTAGCTGATTTAGATATTGGTATACCTGATCAAACAAACTCGTGGCACTGTTGATGCTTTTCTGAGTTTTCCTTGTGAAAAACATGCACTATATGGTGATCTTGATGTTTGTAGTATGTTTCACTTTTTATATCAACCAACAGTATTCTGGCAATGTGCTCATTTGTGATTTTGTGTTTGTTTCGTCAGGCCTGACCCGCTGTTCCAGCTCTGGCGGTGCTGCAGCTGCTCCTAGGCCCCTCTTGAACAGCCAAATCATGTAGAATCAACTCGCTGGTTGGTAGTGTCCCTCGCCGGCCACCTCTGCCTCCAGACGCAGCTGGGCATGGAGTGGCTGGAGCTGGGCGTTGTCTTGAGCATGGACCAAGAAAGTAAGCACCTTTCTCTCTTTTCCCTCCTCCCTAACCTGGTTCACATATACTTGTCGGTACCTTCAAATTTTAAACAGTTAAGTACATCGTGCTTGTCAAGAGAGAATTTCCTTTGATACGCTTTATATATTTGCTTGGTTGTGCCCCATTCTTCATCTGGATGGCATAGAGAATGGTATATCCCATGTTATTTTCTTGCTCAATACTATTGTAACACCATGTTATGTTTTTAAATTGGCTGTGATAGGACTAGCATATGTCTAAACAAGATATATTTGAGATTTGCTTGCATATAATACCTTGACAGAAACTATGTCTTCTTTCTTACCATTTTGTTCTATAACATGCAGATACTGTCTTTCGTTCATGTTTCTTCGCGAGCTCGAGGATGAAGAAGTTGGAAGAAGCATAGTTAGCACATGTCGTACTTTGATATGTAGTTATATTTCGATATTAAGTTGCGTTTTGGGTAGTTTGATGCCCTGTGAGCAATATTTGGTTGTAAATCTGAGTTATGTTTGAATGAAATGTGCCAATTTGTCGGTTTGCTCCTTTTGATTGTAAAACCTGAGCTAATATTGATTTCTGTGTGCGATTTAATATAGCTTATTTATTTACTGGTAAATTAAAACCTGAAGATTGTGACACTGAAAACAGGGACCATTAATAAGAACCTGACAACATGGATCCGCTTACACCTGGCAGCTCGGACCCACTTTTCAGAACCTGACAAGTGGGACCATTCCCCATTTTCATAAAAAAACTGAAACCGACGCTACGGCCCATGGCCCACAAAATAAAAGTCCCAAATTACTGGGCTTGGCCCACCTAGCCGCCTAAAGTTAATAGCAAAAAAAATTGAATGGGCTAATTTATTGGGCCTGGCCCAAGTAGACGGCCGAACCGGACCGGGCTGATTCTGCTCTACGACCATTTCATTTGGTCACAAATTTGCCACGTCAGATTTGCCACATTGGATTTGACGTGGCGTGGCCAGATTGCCTGTGACCAAAAAATTGGTCATAAAATCTGTGACCTTTTGTTTTAGTCATAGAGGTCTATGACCAATCACCAAAAAAGGTCATATTGGCTAGTTAGTGACGCTCATAACGTGCCCAAGTGGTTTTGGTCACAAAAAGATCACAAATTACAATATGTGACCATTCGGTGACCAATATTGAGGGTCATAGAGTAGCATATTTCTTGTAGTGTATGCGTACGTCACGCTGAAGATGCCAGGACCAAAGGGAGTCATCACTGTCCGTGGAAACTTTCAAAGGTCCGATGCTTGCGACCGCGAGTTCAGCAAAATCTCCGAGATGTTCGGGGTGGAGGAATCACTCGCTGACTTAGCGATTACCAACGACCGCACACTCCTTCCAGAGCATAAGAAGTTGGCAGTCGACAGATCCTTCAATGCTACAAATGACACAAGGTCGCATCAGGTGCACCCGACCGATCCGACCAAGACAGTCAACATATCTTCGAGCCTGCCTATCGCATAGGAAGGCGCGCTCGTCGAATTCCTCCGTGAGAACTGGGAAATATTTGCGTGGTGTCCAGCCGACATGCCAGGTATTCCCAGGGAATTCGCCGAGCACTCTCTCCAATTGTTTCCAGATGCAAAGCCAGTCAAGCAAACGATGCGTCGAATCTCCGGTCCAAAGCGAACCGCAGTCGAATCCGAAGTCGACCGGTTACTCGCAGCAGGATTCATTAGGGAAATCAAGAAATCACAATGGGTGGCCAACCCTGTACTCGTAGAAAAGAAGCATACAGACATCCTTCGGATGTGCGTGGATTTCACAGCGCTGAACAAGTGCTGTCCGAAGGATCACTTCCCGCTACCCCGGATCGATCAGATCGTTGACTCCACCGCCGGATGCGCACGACTCTCCTTTCTGGATGCTTACTCAGGTTATCACCAGATAAGGATGAAGCAAGAAGACGAAGAAAAAACGGCGTTCATAACCCCACTCGGGGTCTACTGCTACACAACTATGCCCTTCGGGCTAAAAAACGCGGGTGCAACATACCAGCGCATGATGCAGGACTGCCTCAAAAAGCAAATTGGACGCAACGTCCAGGTCTACGTTGATGACATTGTCATTACCACAAGGGAAGAACGCACACTACTCGACGATTTGAGGGAGACGTTCGCAAACCTCAAACGCTTCCATATCAAGCTCAATCCTAAGAAGTGTACGTTCGGCGTTCCAGCCGGGCAGCTCTTAGGGTACCTAGTCTCTGCTCGTGGAATCGAAGCAGACCCGGAGAAAATACAGGCCATCCTCACCATGCAAAGGCCTTCAAAGCTTCATGATGTGCAGAAACTAGCAGGACGAGTAGCGGCGCTCAGTCGATTCATCAGCAAACTGGGTGAAAAGGCTCTACCATTCTATCGACTGATGAAGAAGGCGGACAAGTTCGAGTGGACGCCAGAAGCTGAAGCAGCCTTCACAGATCTCAAGCGGATCCTCACAAGCCCTCCAATCCTCGTCGCACCTAAGGAACGGGAACCACTCTACCTGTATGTCTCGGCTACAAACAGGGTGGTGAGCACCGTACTGGTAGTCGAACGCGTGGAGGAGGGGCACATCCAAAGCATACAACGTCCAGTCTACTACCTGAGCGAGGTTCTCTCCATATCAAAACAGCGGTACCCGCACTATCAAAAGCTGGCATACGCTGTATTCATGTCCTCAAGGAAGCTGACACACTACTTCACCGAGCATCCGATTACCGTGGTAAGCAACTCAGCAATCGGTGATATACTCACAAACCCCAATGCAACGGGTCGAGTGGCAAAATGGCTCATCGAGCTGGCTCCAAGAGATATCAAGTACGAGCACCCGAAGGCTATCAAAGCACAAGTCCTACCCGACTTCACAACCGAGTGGATAGAAGCCCAATTACCTGGAGCACCAGACGTGGCCAATTCCTGGACCATGTACTTCGATGGGTCCAAGAAACATGAAGGCGCAGGCGCAGGCGTCGTCCTCATATCACCAAAAGGGGACAAGCTACGTTATGTTTTGCAGATGGGATTCAAGCTACCCTCCAATAACGAGGCTGAATACGAGGCTCTGATCCATGGCATGCGGATGGCAAAGGCACTCGGGTGCACTCGACTGATGATCTACGGCGACTCCAACCTCGTGGTGCAGCAAACAATGAAGGCCTGCGACGCAATCGCGGACAACATGATCGCTTATCGCGATCTGTACAACACACTAGAAGGCAGCTTCGAGGGCTGCGAGTTGAGGCACATAGGAAGGGAAAGCAACGAAGAAGCAGACATGCTAGCCAATCTTGGCTCAACTGGCGCACAAATTCCACCTGGTGTCTTCCTCGAGCGTATTGAACACAGATCATCAAGGAGAAACGAGAGCCTCCTCCGTCGACTACGCCACCCAAAAGCAAAATGCCTAGCACAGAGGACCCCCTGTCGAGGTATTTCTCATTGAGCCAACCTGGACTCAACCTTTTCTGGCTTACATACTCCGTAGCGAGCTACCAGATGACATAACCGAGTCCCGACGCGTGACTCGAAGATCAAAAGCATACACCGTTATCAACGGCGAGTTATACAAGCGCAGCATATCAGGTATGTTCCAAAGATGCATCGCACTCGAAGATGGCCAAGCCATACTTCGAGACATTCATGCAGGTACCTGTGGGCATCACGCCAGCAGTCGATCACTCGTAGCCAAAGCCTTTCGCGCAGGGTTTTACTGGCCTACAGCACTCAAAGACGCGGAGGACATAGTCAAAAGGTGCGTCGGCTGCCAGAAATTCGCAACAAGGCCGCACGCACCCGCATCGGCGTTGAAGACTATACCGCTGGCCTGGCCTTTCGCCCAATGGGGGCTCGATATGGTTGGGCCACTCAAAAAATCATCGCATGGCGGGCATACTCACCTACTGGTGGCAGTCGACAAGTTCACAAAGTGGATCGAGGCGGTCCCCATCACAAATTCGACTGCTACTACGGCAGTCAACTTCATAAAGAGCATCATCTATCGCTTCGGTGTCCCAAACAGTATCATCACTGATAACGGCACAAACTTCACGGCTGAGGAGTTCAAAACCTTTTGCAAAGAGCAGGACATTACGCTCAACTACGCATCCGTGGCGCATCCGCAATCCAATGGCCAAGTCGAAAAGGCCAATGGGCTTGTGACGAGTGGGATCAAGAAGCGCCTCCTGGTGCCACTCAAAAGAGCTGCAGGTGCTTGGGTCGAAGAACTACCGTCTGTGCTATGGAGCCTACGCACAACTCCCAACACTTCTACGCAGTTCACCCCATTCTTCATGGTCTACGGTGCAGAGGCGATTCTGCCATCAGACGTAAGGTTCAACGCACCACGAGTTGAAGCATACAATGAAGAAGACGCAGAAGAGGCACTCGAAGACGCAGTCGACTTGCTTGATGAGGCGCGCGACACGGCCTTAGCCCGCACAGCTGTTTACCAGCAGGACCTTCGCAACTACCACAGCCGTCGACTGCGCACCAGGTCCTTCGTCGTTGGCGACCTGGTTCTTCGACTGAAGCAAAAGAAGGTGCACAAGCTCGCTTCCCCATGGGAGGGTCCCTTCATCATCACGGAGGTCCTTGGTGGAGGTGCATATCGACTGAAGCACGCGAAGACAGGCGAACCCTCTCACAATCCGTGGAACGTTGCGCATCTGCGCCGTTTCTACGCATAAAGTGCTCACAGTCATACAATGTAATAGGCTATATGTCGGATGGCTGCAGGTTTCAGACGCGCTCTTTTCCTTACCAGGGTACCTAAGGGGACTGGAAGGTTTTTAATGAGGCGGCCTGCAGCCTAACATTCAAAAGAGGAATAAAATCAATGTTCCTTCGACTCCTTTGTGGCTACCACCTGCATAATTCATACCTTAACCGCACCCGAGACCCTCGGGGGCTGCGTAACAAGGATCCGAACAAAGAACATAAAAACTTTGCAGCCGCACTCGAATACTCGGGGGCTGCACAGTCATCGGTTCATAACCAACACATATTTCACAAACCCCGCTCGATTGACTCGGGGGCTCGGCAAAAAATCAAAGTATACAAACTATACAATATACAAAGAGTCAAAAATTACACTCGGGGGCTGCCCCCTATACAAAAATTGCACTCGCAAACCATTCTAATCCTCAGGCTCGTCTTTTACGGGCAGCTCGGGGCCGCAAAGCTGTTCGCGAGTGCACTCGATCAGTGTCTCCGCAGCTTGGATCGTGTCATCCAAGTCTTTTTGTTCGAGAACCTCTCCGGCTGCAGGTGTCCGCAACACCAACCTTGGTTTTCGACTACGCATATACGCCATTGCAGCGTTGGCTCCAATTACAAGTCTTTGAGACAGCAACTCTCGAATGGGATTTGTTTGGCGGAAGATGTTCAACACAGCACGAATCCCTTGTGGTTGTGGCCCCGAAGGAAAAAGAGTCTCGTTCAGACGAATAAACGATGCCCGGCATAACTCCAGCAGCTCAGCACTTCGCCAGACGCGATCCTTCAGGGTGGCAAGTATGCGGGCATGGTACCTATCAAGCCAAAAGTGTTGACGCCCAGTTGTAGGGTCGTCAACCACGCTATCCAGGCGTCCTTCCACGCGAATCTGTTCAGCCTGGAAGTTGTCGACAAAGCCTACAAATACGGGCGCACCAGTTAGATCAAAAGGACAAAAGCTACACAAAAAGCTTGTAAAACAAAGCAAGATTCGAACTTACACTCGAGTTGCCTGTTCACAAGCTCCATCTCCCCGAGAACATAATCCTCGCGTTGGGTGGCCAACGCGGGTCTGGCCCTCAATCGACTCAGCTCAGCCTGGGCGTCCTTCAGATCTTGCTCCATTCTCAATATTTAGCCTTCATATACTCCATCACCTTGGCATCATTTGCCACCTGACCCTGGGATCGGGTGGTGGTTGGAGCCTGCGAGGAACTAGTCGCGGTAGCAGGTTCTCGTGACTGTTCAAAGAGCATAATCACAAACACAAAGTTTGTAAGACTCGCGTCATAAGCATACAACTCTCCAAATGAAAGACATTGGCAAAAGAAGTTTGCATAAACAAGGTAGCAAAAACAAAGCGCAGACTCGCGCAGTTCAGAAGGTATCATTACAAGGCATAAAAAAGCAAAAGGGTACAGCTACCCTAAGCCTAAGATTTCGATTTCCTAAGCAGACGATTGGCAGTCTCGAGTGCCCGGCGCTCCATGGTGTTCATGAAAACTTCAGCCAGTCGCGCGGCTGCTCCGCTCACCCCCTTCAGCGAAATGGGCTTCCCGTCTGGCTTCTGAGGGAACGCAGACAGTGCTGCCTCATAGTCGCAATCTATCCCATGTCCCATAAGAAGCTTGATGGTGGACTCGGATCCGCGTACCGTGTTGGCGCGAGCAAAACCCGCCATGGTGGACGTCCCGGGGCCAAACACGTTGGCGAAGTCATCCACCGTCGACGGCACCACGCCAGTAGGGAACACCACTTGGTATACAGCACCAAGTGTGCTCGTTGATTTGGCGAGTGCTTCTTTCGCCTGGTTGCACAGAGCGCCTAAGCCGCCCACAGCCTGTTCCAGCGAAAGATCGTCACTCGCCACGTCTGCAGAGGCCGGTGCGCCAACAGCTTCTGCACAATTCAAAACAGGCATAAGTACGACACTCGACAAGTTATATAGTCATATCAAAAGGAGAAAAAGATTACTCACCTCCCATGGCCTGCGCGAGTGCCGCGAGCTGGTCAGCATATTCTCGCTCGCGTGCAGCAGCTGAGTTGGTGGCGGCAGTCAGCTCTTTCTTCGATTCTTCGCGCTGCGCGGCGAGTGCGTCTTCCAGCTCCTTCTTCTCGCCTGGCCCAGCAAAAATTACGTGTATTCAATACTCGACAAAATCAGGCATTGCGAAAAGAAGTTGGGCAAAACAAAAGCAAAAAGGAGAACTCACGACTGAGCCGCTCGAGCTCGGCGCGCATGGTGTCCCTCTCCTGCTCCACCTGGACATAAGCCTTGGCAGAATCTGCCAAGGTGTGGTAGAAGGGCTGCGAGCACACGGATTCAGCAAAAATCAAAAATTCTCACAGACCTACAACTAAACGGGTCAAGCAAAAAAGTTACTCACGTGGTTCATCCACGGCTCGGAGCCGCGACCGATGTCCCGACATCTGGAGTTGCCGCCTTGGCTGTTTCAACGACAGCGTCAGTGGCCATGGGCTGGGCAGCCTCGTTTCCAGTCGGTGCAGACTTCGAGTGCTCCACGGCTGGAACATTCTCGACTGGAGGAGTCCCAGGCTGGTTGTTTTCAGCACTGTGAGCAACACAACAAAACAAAAGGATGGTCAGCACAAAAATATGACAGCACAAACATTTTCATATCATACTCAAAAACACACATACCTGTGCTCCTCATCTTCCTCGTCTTCGGAGTCGCCAAAAATTGGTCCTCCAAAGGCTGGGGTACCACTCGACTGAAGCGGAAGAGTCGAGCTTGTTGAGCACGCACGCAAAGGAGCGGCTTGGAAAACAGGTGGTGAATCTGATTCCTCGTCATCCTCCAAGACTTGCTCCTTCGCGGGCGAACTGGCAGCAGAAGGCGCCTTCTTGGCCAGTCGACGCCGCTTGGCTGCGCGGTATCGACTTCTTGGTCAGAAGGAGCCTTGTCTTCAGATTGGACTTCTTCTGCTGCTTCTTCCTCGACATCCTCCACACGTGAAGTGGTGGCGGAAGGGATGGGCGACTGATCCCCTTTCGGGTCCACCACCTGTGCCTGTGTTTCTTCAGTCTCGCCATTTTCAGGCAGAGGAGGAAGGGAGGCAGCAGTCGAGTGACCCTGCATAGCACACATCACAAATTGCAAAGTCAGAATCAAAAATCGCGTATCACAAACATGCGAGTGGCAAACTCTTCATTGCAAGCAGGCTATAACACATACATACCTCAAGCAAAGGGTTCTCCAACCCATATGGTGCAACAGGGCAGTCGACGTTGCAAGTGTCGCCTGTCGTCAAGTTGGTGATGTGTCGCACATGCGTCAGCAGCTCACTCCTTGAAAGCTCCTCTGGTTCATTCGGGTGATGTCACCCGCGCCTTCATACTCCCACATGGGGTGCGCTCGGGCACGGATGGGCCACACCCGCCTCTTCACAAAGGTGGCGATCAAATGATGCCTGTGACCTTGTCCAGCAGTCCGTCGATTCGAGTCAGCAAAGGGCTGCTTCCTCCATTTCTTCGGCTGAGAGCTGGTGATCCCACGCCTTGGTCCTGACGTAAGCTGCAGTCGAGAAGGTGGCGACTCCTTCTTGCTCGACACTCGCATAAAACCACCCTTCCTCCAGCCTTGAGCGGAGTCGACGGTCTTCAGGCGGAAATAGCGGGTGTCGCTGCGCACCTGTATGCCGCAGCCGCCCACGGGGTAGGTGCGACCACCTCCTCTGTTGGGTCGCACCATGAATATGGTCTTCCATAGCGCCCAGCTGGGTGCGACGCCAAGGAAGCACTCGCATAGCGTGATAAAGCACGCAATATGCATAATACCGTTGGGGTGAGATCGTGGATCTGCACCCCGTAGGCATAAAGGAGGCCACGAACAAAGTCGTGGAGGGGAAGCGAGAAGCCCCTGGATACAAACTCCGCAAAGCAAACGCGCTCGTTGGCGCGTGGTTCGGGGCATACCTCCTTGGCGAGGGAGCGCGGACGGCGAGTTGCTCCGCGGGAGGCAGATATCCCTGCTCGCGGAGCTTGAGCAGATGGGCGTCCTTGACGGTGGACTTCGCCCAGTCCCCGCTGCCCTTCTTCAGCGCGGCGGATGCAGATGTACCCGCCGCGGCCTTCTTGCCCTTGGTCGCATCGGTCGCGGCGGCGGCAGCAGCACCACGCTTCGCACCTCCACCTTTCGCCATTGCTAAAGTGGAGGAGTGTGGGGCAAAGAACTTGGGCGCAGAGCAATGGAGGGGCAGCGCGAGGAAGGAGACGAGGGGCGGCGCAGGGGGCAAATGGCAAGTAAAAAACTTGCCAGCGCCGTCCCCCCTATTTACCACAGAGCGCAAAAACGATCGTAGCCGTTAAAACAAATCCATACGCTCCGCGCGAAATCTGGCCATACACGTGGCGGCCACGGAGAGCAACCGTCGCCGGCCACTCCGCCCACTACGCACGAGAATCCAGGAAGCCATCATCACGCCCCGTGAAAATAGTGCCCGAACGGTCAAATCAAGTCCACGCGGCGTCATCCCTGGTCAGCTCTGCAAAAACGGGCCCACAGAACAGGGTCACGTCTTATCAAAGCCTCTCCAGGCACGCCATCGCTTGTCAGAGATAGCAGTCGCAAAATGCGTCATTGCTGACGTTGTTCTCTCTTTCACAACTGGCATAAAAGTCACTCGATGATATCTTCGGGTGGTCTCTCGCATAAGTTTCGGTTGGTTTTTTAGCAAAAGTCATAGAGGCCAGTCGAAATTCTTTCGACTGCAGCATCATACTCCCATCGGGAGCGTATCAAAAAATTTCTTTGACTAAAATGTGCAGGGTAAAAGAATTTGAGATTATCCTCCATTGCAAGCAATAAAGCACAATCTCGGGGGCTACTCCCATCGGGAGCGCTGTCGCGCACCCGATAGAATAATGGCAAAAGTGCAGTCGACGGAACATTCGACTAAGTTCATAAGCAAAATCACACTCAAAATATTCCCGAGTTGATCCGACGATCCTTGGATGCTGCATGCATAAGTGCAAAGGTAAGACCCGCCGATCAGTCGAGCTGGGCTAAGGACCGCTCCAGCAGCGTTATCCTTAAATGTTCCGTGTCAGCAGACATGATGAAAATCCCCGACGGACGCGTTGGGTAGATTCAAAATTATACTGCAGTTCGATTCAGTAAGACCTCAACGGCCGTTTCGAGTCTGTCCAGTTTGTTCCAGATTCGAGTCCGGGGACTCGAGTTTGATTGAAAGCTAGTATGGTTTTGCCACAAATGGTAGTTAACCGGCCCCGATCCGTCGTGTGTGCCGGGCCTGCTAAGCTAATATCCCTTGATTATCATAAGCAAAAACTCATAGTCGATGAAAACACTCGGCATTGCTAACATGTGTTATTTCATAAGAATTCTAAATACAGATGTAAAAATATATATAACGTGCATGATGTATGAGTCCATGCCCGACTCTTCGAATCAGACAAGTACTCGGGGGCTACTGACATGGGTATGCCTATCGGGTACCCTACCATGAGGGTACCTGGTGCACGTATCGACTAGGCCCAACTATCAGAGCCTACATGAAGCCCATGAAGGGAGGCCCACGAAGATGAAGTATCCTTCAAGTTTGGCGAAGCAATAGTCGGTTTAGAGTTTCCTTACTTGTAAATCGAGTCGGTTACGAACACCCGGGACCCAGCCTATTATTTAAGGACTGGGAGGGCCATCGAACCAGACAACGAACCACCAGAGCCACAAACCCTAGCGAGATCGACATCTCGCCGGGATCCTTGTAACCATCATATTCACAAATCAATAACAGACAGGCAGGACGTAGGGGTGTTACCTCCACACGAGGGCCCTGAACCTGGGTAAAATCTTTGCCCTGCTTGTCAGCCGACGATACTTCCAGCTCTACCACGTTCTCTCCCCCATATTCATAACCTAGGGACCTTAACCATGGGTCTTGATGAGACCGGCGGTGCACCACAAGTCGGGGCGTGACAGTGATCGTGATTGTAATATTATATACATTACTACTATAAACATTGTTTTTTTCAAGAACATGCAAGACTTGCATGCCATGACATTAAGAATGAGAGAAGAGTACATCATGCAGGTTACAACCACAAAGCCGATATGGAGAAGAAGAGAGGGCGAAAAATGGGGAAACCCTAGCCGTGCCGCCGTAGGTCCCCCGCCGCCTCTCCCCCGCTTCGCCGCCGACGGCAAAGCCGCGCGCGCACCCGGGGGTGGCGACCGGGCGTCTCAAAGCAGATGGCGGCCGCGGAGCAGCGGAGCACCGCGGTGGCGGCCCCGGGCCATGGTGGCGGCGGCCGGCGAGGTAGGCGGCCCGACCGACGCGGGGATGGATCTAACGCGGGCGGGCGGCGGCCTGCCTCGGGCGGTGGTGGGTCATCCTGGGCGTCGGCGCCCTTGGCGTGGGCGTCTCTAGGGATGGCAATGGGTACCCATTACCCTTTTACCCTACGGGTAAAAAACCTATTAGGGTAAGGGTATGGGATAAAAATTACCTATGGGTACGTAAATGGGAAAATATCATACCCATCGGGTAGAGAGGGTACGAGTATGGGATCGTATAACCCATACCCGCGTACCCATGTACCCATATAATATTTGACAAGTGAGTCTAAACTTTCACGCACGGATATATGAGTAGGGTCTATGCATGAGGCTACAATCGTAATTCAAAGATATAGGCAGGGATTGCTCGCTAACCCTCCGCGGATGGCGCACCATCCGGTGACTACCTCACTATACCGATAATTTAGCTATTCCTAATATTATATCTAATCTATCTGATTCACGTGATCACGTCTCGACTCCTGATATAGCAAAACAATGAAATATAACTCTTCTGCATGAGTTATGTGTTGTTTTTACGACTATTTTCTCCCAATTTTACGTGTTTTAAACGCGGATATTTTTACCCGCGGGTACCCATCTACCCTGTCGGGTGACGGGTATGAGAAAAAGTTGTACCCGTTGACGGGTATGGGTAAGGGTGACGGGTAAGATCGTGGTCGACGGGTAAGGGTATGGGGTGGCTCCACCCTTACCCATACCCTGCGGGTGCCATCCCTAGGCGTCTCAGGCCCGCGAGCCACGGCAGGGAGGCTGCTGGTGGCCTGTTCTACTGCGGTTGTAGCAAGGTGGCCGGAAAGTCTCAGGTTCGTTGATCTGGTGCTCCGGCTGAGGTACCCTGCTGGCTGGTCGCCGCTGCATGTTGTTCGACGAGTGCAGGTACATGGAGCCGACCCGCAGTGTACAGTTAGTTTGGTGGCAGGGCTAGGTTTTAATTAAATCTTCTTCTGCTAAATAGAATTGCTAGAGCTGTTGGTAGAAGTAAAAGCTGGTTTCAGGTTTAGAAAATCTGTTGTAGAGATATTTGCTACTGTTAATATGTTTGAGATTTTAGAGGAAGCTAGAACTTTTCGTTTTCAGGCAAGTATCAGTAGAGTTAAACAGCTTTTAGTTACCAAAAGATGTAAAGAGTAGAGTAGCAGAGGTTGAGGAAAGTTGAGATATCTTTTATGTTGAGTGACACTTTAGATGATGAAGATCAGGATTGGACTTTATAGTTAGATTGATGGCTGGGCTAGGTTTCAGTAAATCTAGTTCTGTGAATCGAAATAATGGCAAAGTAAAGCTAGAGGTTTATGTTGGTAAAACAAAGCTAGTGGGCCGATTAAAATTCAGTATATAATGGCAGGTTTTACCCGAAGTGCTAGAGGTATAGATCAACCTGAGTTTGTTTTCTTTTGCTTGTTCTAGTTTCTCTTTTTTGCTTGAAGTTTACAGGAAATGTAGTAATTTCCTTTTCTGATTCCTGGTTTAATACTAGTACAAGTGATAGCTTCTAGGTGTAGATATAGATGTTTATGATGTATTAGCTTCTGAATTCGGTAGAGTTCTGCTATGTTCTGTGTTAAAAAAATAAATAGTCTGGTCTTATTTCCGTTTTTTTCTTCTGTTATGGGGCACCCCATGCTAGAGATAAGTAAGCTTTTCTGGTAGAATTAATTTATGTGTTTTAGATGTTCTTCTTCTGCTCCCCTTATTGTTGGAGTTTTTTTAAAATTTGTTTTGGAGAGTACATGAGAGTAATTAAAAGAAAGGAGGCTATCTATATGGTCTAGTTTGTTTAATGCTGTGATAGAAAAAAGTTTAGTAGATAGTTTAGCAGTAGTGTACTTCTTAGTATAAAGTTTAGTAGATAGTTTAACTTGACTTTCAGTTCTGGCATTACAGTAGCAAGTGTTGTTATTTCTGGCTGGTCTTTTTTCAGGTTTAGGCGTACTTTAGCAAATGAAACGTTGGTGTTGTGGATTGAGCTACAGGTCTTGTGTAGTGAAGTAATGCTTAGTGAAGAACGAGATAGGTGTAATTGGTTTTTGATTAAATCTGGTGTTTTGTAGCAATGTTGAGAGCATAGATCATTTTTATATTAGTTGTCCGTTAGCTAGGTATGTGTGGAGAGTGGTAGAACGTGCTTTTGACATACGTGTTAATGTAAATTCTTTTAATGTTTTGGTCAGCTGGGTTTTAAGTGTCCAGCTAGTATGAGGAATATGATAGCTGTAGGTATAGGGCTAGTATTATGGGCGATATGGAATACTAGAATTTCTGCTTACTTTGATAAAGTTGTTCCTTATGATCCTAGTTGTGTAGTGGCTATAGTAGCTCTTTGGTTAAGTTTTTGGACCGAACTTCAGTTCCGAGGACAATGCGAGCTGCAAACCAGAGGGGCAAAGAGCTCTGTTACGAGTTGCAGCGGAGGTGTTCAGTAGGCTGGCAAAGTGGGCGCCGCTGACAAGAAGGTTTGCTGTGTAAGCGGAAGAAGGCTGGGAAGTGTGAAGAGAAGAAGAAATAAATCTGTAGGGGAACTTCGTAGAGTTTCAGTTTTCTTTCTTTTAGTTGGCAAACAGCAGCTGTGTTGGTGTTTTTTCTGGTGTGTTGGTTGGCAGCAAGTTGTTCTAGCTTTGTAAGGTTGTAGGTTCAGGTTAAGATTCTCGTAGGTGGTTTGGTGTGTGAGGCGACAAACCAAGGGGGACCTGGAAAATGTTGTATTATCGGTTTCGTTTTCCAATAAAATGAAATCGGGCTCCATTCTTAATAAAAAACCACAAAGCCTAACCCGCCCGCATCCGCAGAGAGAACTACTCTACTCCTCGCTAACCCCTGCTGGCCGCTTAGCTGAAGCCCACAAAACAAAAGTCTCAGTTATTTTACTTATTACTCCAAAACCGAATCCGAAACCGAATCCGAAACCGGAACTCTATCGAAGTTGCGATTATTCCTTTCCAGCCAGAGACGTCTACATCCTGCAATGCTCAGCATTAGCAGCTCCTTTCTTCTTTTCTTTGGCCGACTTAAGCCAAGGCTACGCCACCATCCTCTCAAGGTATATACTGTCAGGAAGTGACACGAACTGGACAAAACCAAGGTCCGAGAACACCTGAAACCAAATGGTCCTGGACGTTGGACACTACACCATTAGGTGATCGATGGTCTCGTGAGCTTGATCACAAAGGAGACATTTGCCAGGTCCCTGCAGCCCTCTTGCTGCCAGCCTCGTACCTGTCCAACATCGATTCCGCAGAGCAAGGCACATGAACGGCTGCTCCTTAAGCGGTGCCCAACTTGCTCACAGCAGATCGGCGTAGTCTGGTTGGACTGAACCCAGAAAGAAGCCTCCCTACGCCGATCTTGACGAATACACACCATTGGATGATAGAGTCCAACGAAACATGTCGGGCTGATCCGATAACGGCGGCATCTCCTGGATTAGCTGCCAGAGCTCCATGAATTGGACAATGGCCGACACGGACAAAGAACCCTGGAGGGAGGCGACCCAGTTGTTATGCAGCAAAGCTTCCTCGACAGTGTAATTGAGAGCATTGCTAGGCTTGACAAAGGGTATGAGGTCCGAAGCAATTTGTATTTCACATCGACCGTTGATCCAAGGGTCCGACCAGAAAGAGTTAAGCTTGGCGTTCCCCATCGAGCAGTCTGTCGCCGCCACGAACATATGGCCTCTACCTGTTCTGGAAGTTTGAACCTAAGCCCGCTCCAGGCTCTGAGAGGTCCTACCTTTTCCATCTAGCGCCATCTAATGCAAAGAGCATCGTTGAGCATCTTCAAGTTCTGTATCCCTAGCAGGCCTCGTAGCGATTTAGGTTTGCATACTTGTGTCCAAGCTACCTTGCAATGGCCTCCTCTTTGCTTCTTCCGCTCTTTTCCAAAAGAAGCACCGAAAGATTTTGTTTATTGTTTTCAAGACCCATGGAGGGATGTCCCGCGATAGCATATCTCTATGGAAATTGAAGATACCATTAAAGATTAAGATTTTTCTATGGTTTCTCAATAGAAATAAATTGTTGACAAAAGATAACTTGGCTAAACGACGGTGGATTGGATGTAAGAAATGTGTTTTCTGTGATGCGGATGAGTCTGTTGAGCATCTTTTCATAAAATGTACTTTTGCTAGAGACATTTTGCGATTAGTGCATTTTACATTTAATATTTACCCACCTTCTGGTATTGCTAACATGTTCGGTTGCTGGTTGAATGGGATTGATAGAGTGACGAAGGCTCGCATTCGGATTGGTGTGCCGGCCATATTGTGGGCGATTTGGAATTGTAGAAATGACATTGTCTTTAATAAAACAAATTCTACTCATTACTTGCAGGTTATTCACAAGGCGTGCTACTGGATCCACTCATGGTCATTCCTGCTACATGTGGATCAACGTGGTCTTATGGATGCCGGATGTATCCGTATGCTGACGGTCATGCGGGCTATCTTCAGCCAGGCCGGGTGGCTTCATCCTAGAAGAATTGATGTTTAGTAAACTTCTGTTTGAGTGGCTGATCTTTGTAGCCACCTTATGTGATCCATGAATTGTAAAACGGGTTAACTTGGATGTTTAATAATTGCGGATGGCTGTGTTCATCTTTTTGATGCAGAGGCCGGGGATCCGCACCCCCTTATCTAAAAAAAACCCACGATAGCATATGATAGACAAAGATCATCATAAGCACCGACGTGACAAGGATCAGGCGGCCTCCCTCGGATAGCATTGCAACCTTCCATGTTGATAGCCGTCAGGCCAATTCATCCAGCAAAGGTTGCCAATCGCTTTTCCTTAGGGCTTTCGGAGATAGGGACAAGCCCCAGTATTTGCATGGAAAGGCAGCCATCTGACAAGGGAATTATGGCAGGATATCGTCCATGTTTATGCCCTCGCATCTAACTGGCATGACCACACTTTTTGTCATATTGGTAACCAGACCTGAGGCCTGTCCAAAACATCCCAACAGCTCCCGTTCCGCCCTTAGTTCATCCTTGTTGGGTCTGATGAACATTGCTCCGTCATTCGCATATAGAGAGAGACGGTGTCGGATGCCCCATTTATGCAACGGCTCAAAAAACCCAGCATCCTCCGCCTTGCTGAACACCGCCATTAATACATCCATGACAAGGATGAAGAATTGCGGAGATGCGGGGTCTCCCTGCCGCAGTCCTCTGGTATGAATGATTTGTTCGCCAGGAAAGCCGTTGATCAGCACCTTCGTGTTGGCTGTAGCAAGCATGACTGACACCCAATAGCAAAAATTTGGCCCAAAGCCACGAGCCCGAAGAACTTCTAACAGAAAGGGCCAAGACACCAAATCAAAAGCGCGGGCAATATCGAGCTTCAGAAATAAGGCAGGGTGCATCGTTGGTGGAACGTTTTTAGGGATTGACTTCTTTTTTTTGCGAACACGCAAAAGGCTTGCGTCTCCAATGCAATAGAAGGGGGAAAAAAAGACTACAGAGATTCCTGCATCGTGGTGATGCGGTTACAGGGGTGGATTGGGTGGATGGGCAACCACTAAAAAAACCCACGACAAAGACAGCAGACAGCGCCCAACAGAGCTAAACTAGCCTATCACTAGAGAACTCCCAGCCTGACAGCGCCGGAGAGCTTCCAAAGCTCAACCTCATCGGCTATCCTCTTGCAAATCTCACGGCTAGTACCAGCAAGACGCTGGAAAACCCGGGCGTTGCGTTCTTTCCAAAGCATCCACACGGTGAGGAGCACGACCGAGTCGAAGCCTTTCCTGTGCTCCCGAGGAACTCGCATCCTAGCGTCAGGCCACCAGCTGATCAGAGTTGCGTCCGCATCCGGCGTTAGGTGTTGCAGATTGCACCGGCCAAGAGTGACATACCAGATTTCTCGAGCGAGCGGGCATCTCACCGCAATGTGACGTAGTTATCCTGGATCGTGTCCGCGGATGTAGGCGGTCTGGTTCGTGGCAGTGAGATCCTGAAGTTTCAGAGCGAGGCGAATAGAGAGGGCCTTCGAGAAAATCTTCGCCACGCTGTGTAACAGACTAAGGCCTTGTTTACTACGCAGGTTTTTTCCGGGTTCGCAGGGGAATTTCCCGGCCCACCCGCAAATCCCGAAAAATCCCGAGAAGCCCATTTACTTACAGTGTTTTTCCGGGTATTTTCCCGGCCCATCCCGAGAAATCCCGAGCATTAGCCCTTCACGACCCGTCATCCACACACGCGGAGGGTAGGCTCGCGTTTCTCCGGGGATCGAGATCGGGACTGCGCAGACCGGCGGCGACGGCGCCAAGGACGCCGCCACGGACGCATCCTCCGCATCCGCCTTCAGCCCGGTGAGCCAAGCTCTTCCCCTCTCTTCCCCTCCCGTCGCCGCCGGCGTCCGCCGCACTTCGTCCGCCAAGGACGCCGCTGGAGATCTTGGTTTTCTTGATCTCCGCCGCCGCCGGCGTCCGCGTCATCACAATATCCCGCCATGGCCATGCTCGCTTCTCCTTTTACCTCTGCTTGCTACGACCGACCAAATTCTGTCGGAAGTTTGTGTGGGCAAACGCTTGTAGAAGTGCTGCTAGTTGGAGTTTCCCCAGGCTCTGCTGACGAACTGGTAGTAGCCCAATTTGTCTCGGTAGTAGATTAGATTACTAGTTGGAAGATGCAGATGCAGAGCAGTTTAGTTGGTTCGGTTGTCTCGGTAGTCCTTGCTCTATGTGGTGCTTCTTGGGAGCCAGGTTCATCATGCCTTGGTGACTAAGTAGGAGATGTTTTTACTAGGTTCATCAGGCAGGTCGACAGATGCAGCAACCTTGCTGTCGTTGAAGATTGCCCATATGGCGCACAAATGTCATCCGCTTGTATCCTAGACAGCATAAAATATTCTTGTTAACTTATTGCCAACAAGTTTTGCCCATAACTAATTCTGGGCCCCAAGACCCAAAATCCTCTGTTTAAGCAAACAGAACCTCCTTTATTTCTTATAGACTTATAACATTGCTTCTTCCAAATGTTAGTGGCCTGATCTTTATGCTAGCTCTATGATCTATGAAAATTTATCTCTATGATCATTTTTGGATGATAGTGGCTCAAGGATGTAGAACATAATGCACAATGGCAAGGTGAATAATTAGAATGGTAGCTGCTAAATTTAGATTGTACCAGGTAGTTCATCGCGTGCAGCAGTGGGTATATAAATCATCATTCCGGATTGGCATGAACAAGGTGCATCTAAAAGCAACCCTTTTTCTTGGCATGCAAAGTAGTAGCTGTGCTAGTGCGTTCTTGTAATTAACGATTTAACAAGATCAGAACCACTACATGTCGTCCATCTATGAAAATAAGTACAGTAGCTAGTGTCCCATGACCCCATGTCTTGCAAGTCCAAACTGATACAAGCCTTGCTGTTTACATGACTGTATATCTTGTTGCTGCATGCTTGTCCGGAAACTCTATTTTGTCAAGCCTTTCTAGAATAAGCTATATGTGAGCACATGAAGCTAATTAAGTTATTTTCATCTGCTTGTGACCTGCAGTTGCTACTTAGTACAACATCTGAATCTTAGCTGTGGCAATTTGTTCCTGCTACAATGGTTTGTTTAATCATGTGTGCTACAATTTGACATCCTGATGAGAGAAACTGACTGCCATGTTGATTTCTGTTCCAGTGTTTTAATTACATCCTAGTAGAGTAAAGATTCCCTACAAACTCCAGCCATTGTTATTGATCCTCACATACTTCTTTGTTGCAAAAATGTATAACAGCACCTTTTGTGAAAAGGAGATTTCCTTATAGTTGTGTAATTCCATATCGAATAAGATACACAGACAATTACTTTCGCTGGTTTTATCTAACAGCTCACATGCTACTCTTTGATTGCAGGAAAGCGAAGAGAGAAACACAGTCTGGCTCTCTATCTATTTAGAGGACTGCTTGTCTAGAGTACCAGTAGAACAATATTAAGTATCTGAATTCCTGTTACAATGTTCTAAATTATTCATGTCTAGTATCTGAATTATCCCAAATGTTAGTGTATTCTGAGACTTGTGCGTGACATGTATGTAATGATTTATTGCAATTGTGAGTTGACATATATCCAGTTCAAAGATCCGTTTTTTAGTAAACTGAATATGTTGATGTATTGGTAAAGATTCAGTTTTTATTATCAGTGGTCAAAACGCCACAATACTCTGCCATACCGAAATTGTAAGCAAACAGTGGGAAAAGAGGGGAAATGAGGGGAAATCTGGGGATTGGGTGAAACGGAGGGATTCACCAAATCCCCTCAAATCCCCAAACTTCCTATCCTCCAAAATACCCCAGGAGTAAACAAGGCCTAATGGGGCGGAATTCAGTTATATTCACTGCCCCCGGTTTCTTGGGCAACAATTGTAATACCAACTTTGCTGCCGATCGAAACAGCAAATTTGATGCACGGCAATTCCGTCGCCATGCATCGTCGATCGGTCGCTGGGGGCATGCAGCTGCGATTCATGGACATGACGACATGCATGCATGCCCGGTTGCAGCAGCAGTAGAGCAAAATCACATCGGTGCGGTAAGTGTGATCCACGGAACCATGCATGCATTTAAGAGTATAGATAACGAAGTAAGAAGTTCATTAACCTGTTGCGTATACCGTAGATTGAATTACATATGTATTCGGTATTCCATGTCAACAAAAATAGATGGATACTAAAACAAAAAACATACGTACAATGCTTTCGGTGAGATCGATATCCTAAATTCCTAATACGACATTGTGCTGAAGGACACCTGACTCGGCATTCATTTCATCTTATCGGTCAAAGTTGGAGGGCACACAATGTAGTGAGAAGATATATTTAACTTCGGTGAGAGTATGTTTATAGAGTTTCGTCATAGATGCTACCATTAATGATAATGTCAATAATTGGAGAAGTAAACAAGAGTAACCGAGATGGAAACAGAATTAGCATTGACAAGATATACATTCATGGATGCTAGAAGAAGACAAGAAGGAGAAGAGAAAAGAGCAAAGAAGTGAATGTCAGGCAAGAATTTAATCGCGAGGATAAGAAACGACTAAGATAAGAGAGTAAAAGATAATTTGATATTCCCAATAGTGTTGGCAAACCCGACCAATAAGATGGAGATTAAGATAAAGGTAGTATTGCTTCTTGATTGAGAAGATGGATATGTTGGAGAGAGGACTACTAGGCAAGCTAAAGAATACAATTCTAGAGAAGGTTAACACTCTTGGTATGAAATACGTGTTAATAAGACAATATGTTACTTCAAAACAAGAAAAGCACTTTTTTTTAGAAAAGGGGGTGCGGATGCCTGGCCTCTGCATTGAGTGATGCACACAGCCATCCGCAATTATTCAATCAACACCTTACAAGAGGAATACAAGGATCAACCCGAAGTGAACCACCAAACTAGCGACAACTCGCTACACCTACAACACGGATGAAGGGGGTGATACACACCAACGCACATCATCAAAAAACCGAAGGCCACACTAAGCCGCCCGATAGCGACCAAAGGGCACAACCAGTCCAGCAGACCCTCAGCGGCACCGATGCACCTTCTACAGAAGTCACCGCCATCGTCTTCCTCAAAACCCTTCATCTTCAGGACAGGGACCAAGTATTGACCTTGTCAGGCATGTCGTCAATGTCGCCACGACGCCAGACAACATATCTGATCTACGTGTTACCATCATCACACGTCCAGTGCCGAGACTCCGCTGCGCCGCGCCGCCAAGACTCGCCGTCCACGACGTGTTAGATGCCTCAACATGCCACCTCTCCTTGCCTATCCCAACCAGCAGCTGCTCCAAAACGATGCCCCCAGGAGGGAGAATGACCCTGAAAGGGTCGTCATCGTTCGATCCGGGAGACCCAGATCTAGGGTTTCCCCCGAAACATCCCGATCTTGGTTGCATGACTGCTTAATGAAACACACGTTCGTTGGGACACCCAAAGAGGAAGGTATGTTGTAGTCCAGCAGCAAGTTTTTCCTCAGTATGAAACCAAGGTTATCGAACCAGTAGGAGCAGTAGGACTTCAGAAGGTTGTTGGTGGCGCCGTTACTCGATCACCAACGTGGAATCTGCACACAATACAATCAAACTACTTTGCCCCAACGAAATAGTGAGGTTGTCAATCTCACCGGCTTGCTGAAAACAAAGGATTAAACGTATGGTGTGGAAAACAGTATTTAATTGCAAAAAGTAAAAGAGAACAATTGTTTGCAGTTGATGGTTTAATCAGTGTAAAAGAATGGACCGGGGTCCACAGTTCACTAGTGGTGTCTCTCCATAAATATAAACAACATGTTGGGTAAACAAATTACAGCTAGACAATTGATAAAATATTGAGCGCATGACAATGCATACATATATGATAAGATGGCTACCATGATATTTAATTGGGCATTACGACAAAATACATAGACCGTTATCCAACCGCATCTATGACTAATAATCCACCTTCAAGTTGACATCCATGTTCCCCGTCGGTATAAGTTGCAAGCAACGGATAATCGCATTAAGCAATGTGCGTAAAGTAAACAAATACATATGACCGTGGACATAGCATTGTTATGTTACCCCTAGTAGCAATAGCACATCCACAACCTTAGGCGCTGCTGTCACTCGCCCAGATTACTGGAGACTGAACCCACTATCTAGCATAAATACTCCCTCTTGGAGTTACAAGAATCTACTTGGCCAAAGCATCTACTAGTAACGGAAAACATGCAAGATCATAAATAACATGTATCATAGATTAATAATCAACTTTATCATAGTATTCAATATTCATCGGATCCCAGCAAACACAACATGTAGCATTACAATAAGATGATCTTGATCATGTTAAGCAGCTCACAAGATCTAAACATGACGGCACAAAGTGGAGAGACAACCATCTAGCTACTGCTATGGACCCGTAGTCCAAGGATGAACTACTCACGCATCACTCCGGTGGAAGGCATGGTGATGTAGAGCCCTCCGGTGATGATTCCCCTCTCCGGCAGAGTGCCGGGAAGAGGTTCTGGACCCTCCCGAGCTAGGGTTGACGACGGCGGCGCCTCTGGAACATTTCGTGGAATATGGCTCGGGTGTTTAGGGTTTTCGCATCGGGGGGAATAAGTAGGCGAAATGGCGGCGGCTGGAGACCCCCGAGGGGCCCACACGCACCTAGGGCGCGGCAGGAAGGGGGGCCGCGCCCAGCCCACGTGTGGGGCCCTCGTGGCTCTGCTCCATCTCTCCTTTGGACTCCATGTGTGTCACGATGAAATAGGGATCTCCATAAATTTTCGTCCAATTCCGAGAATATTTCCCGACTATCTTTTCTGGAATACAAAAACAGCTGGAAAACAGGAACTGGCACTGTGGTATCTTGTTAATAGGTTAGTCCCAAAAAATGTATAACAGTGACATAAAGTGGATGCAAAACATATAACAATTGGTATAATATCATCATGGAACATAAAAAATTATAGATACGTTTGAGACGTATCTGCATCCCCAAACTTAGTTCCTGCTCGTCCTCGAGTAGGTAAACGATAAAACAATATAATTTTTGAGGTGACATGCTACCATCATAATCTTGATCATAGAATATTGTAAGGCACACGTAAATGAATGAAGTGATTGATGCATCCAAAATGCATCTACTTTTCCAAGTACTTTGCCTCATAATTTGCTCCGGAATCTTCTCATATTTGAATAAAACTGCTGAATCTGACGCTGTTTTTAGCAAAGTCTCTTCTCTTGATATTTTTGCAGGAAATTAAATCGGGAAAAATACCACCAATTTTTATGGAAAAGGAAGGCAATGGACCAAAGATGGACACAAGGAAGCGCTCGAGGGCCAAAAGGGGGGTCCCACGCGGCCCCTGTACCTGGCCGCGTGGGCCCCACCCAAATGGGCCTCGGGCACCGCCTCGCCTTCGGTCTTCGACGTACCCCCTCATATATACAGAAAAGTGCGTGCCCTAGAAGGAGAGGAGTTTTCGCGAAACAGAACGCCGCCACCATCACGATCTTCGTTTCGGGGACAGATTGATCCAGGATTTCTCCTCCGGTGGAGGGATCCGGAGGCCGTCTTCACCGCCTTCATCACCGCCTTCATCTCCATCGACCATGAGCCCCTTCACCATCACCATGTGTGAGTAGTCCGCTGTAGGCATGTGAGGTGGATGGGGATTGGATGAGATTGATCATGTAATGCTACCCGTTGTTCGGGATTTTAGGGTTTTATCTTGAGGATACTTTTGTATTGTGTTGATGCACTCTTGCTATGTTTAATGCTTGCTACTAGGGCCCGAGTGGCATGATTTCAGTACTGAACTTATATTGCCCCATCATATATTTGAGTTTGGTATTTATCTGCAAAGTGTATCACCTGCTATTATGTTGAACCTGCGAACCCTAAACGTGACATATAGGGAAAACAAGGGGGAGATGTTTTAGTTTGAGGATTCTATGTGTTCATGAAGTGTTAATGCATTGTTCCGGTCTATTCGAAAGGGTAGACCTTAATTACCTGTAGTTCCAAGTTGGCCCCGGTGAAATGGGCAGGTTGGACAATAGATGTTGTGCAAATTCTCTTGGTTAGTACGCACAACTAAATATGGAACACATACCTACATATATCGGAGTTAGAGATAGGTCCCATTGTTATTTGTTTCTTATTATATGATCAATCTCATTCTTGCAACACCCCGCTATCACCTCATGCCTACGTTTTAAATCTCTGAGTTACACTTTCACTTTTCCGGTGAAAACTGGGAAACACTTGTTCACTGCTACTGTTCTGCTTGTTACTTGAATCATACTACTGCCATCACTATTACTGCTGCAAGTTATTGATATACAGGTGTGGTTGAGAGTGACGCCTCAATTGCCAAGGTCTTATTGATATTCTTGTGTTCCCATCGAGTCGAACTATAAATTTGGGTAATACTTCCCAACGAAGACTTCAGCGATCCCCTATACTTGTGGGTATCAAGACGTTTTCTGGCGCCGTTGCCGGGGAACCTAGCTTTATTGGTAAGACAACTTGTTATCATCTATTTGCTGCTTTTGCTTGTTCCTAACCATGGGAAAGGAAAAGACTACTCCGAAGGAAGTGAGGCCTTCAACTACTCGCAGAGGTACGGATTTGCCAAGTAGGCCAAACTTTTCACCTAATGTTGCTTCTGCTGTTGCTCCTAAGAAAAAGGAAAGGTTTTATCTAGTTCACCATTGTCTAAAATGTCTACTAGTAATGAAAATGATTTATTATGTGGTAGCATAGACAAAGAAGTGACACCTGAAACATCTGAGATAACTGAAACACCTGAAAATCTGGAATCTTCTACTAATGAAAATGTGGAATCTGAGTTAGAAGATAATGAATACTGTGATGATGAATTTGAAACTTCTTCTGAGGAAGAGGAGGCATTTACTATGGCTTTTATGAATTCTGACTTTGATAAATTGGATAAACTTGATAGCTATAAAAATTCTCCTCTTGATGGATATTTTCCTATTACTGAGAAAATGAATGCTCCTGCTATTAAAATTAAAGATAAAGATTATGAGTTTAGTGTTGATCCTGAAATAATTGAAAAAGCTGAAAAATATAAGTTTTATGGTAGAGAGGATGAGTTTCCTTTTGAACACATTGCTGTCTTGCATGACTTATCTGTGTTATTTGGTAAAGATGAAATCCATCAACGCTACTATTTCTTAAAGCTGTTTCCTTTTACTTTGGGAGGAAGTGCTAAAACTTGGTATAATCGTTTAGAACCTGGATGTATTACTAGCAAGGAAGAATGTTTGCAGGTATTCTATAATAAGTATTTCCCTGCTGATAAGATTCATGGTTTGACTGTTGCGATTAGCAGCTTTTCACAGAAAGAGAAGGAGGATTTACCCCAAGCTTGGGGGAGGTATAGTAAGATGGTTAGGAAATGTCCTACCCATGGCTTCAAGAGTAATGAAATACTTGATATATTTTACAATGGTCTAACCGAAAACACCAGAGGCTATCTTGATGGTATTGCAGGTAATGTTTTCAGGGAAAGGACCGTTGATGAAGCAACTGAGCTATTGGAGACTATCTCTAGGAATTATGAAGACTGGAATATTGAAGAGATATTTCCGGAGAAGAAAGGAGGCATGCTCAAATTGGATAACGAAACAATGAAAGAAGCTTCCAAGGCTATTAAAGAGAAGGGAATTAAAACCTCTCATCTTAAGGAATTATCTGAAATGGGTGTTAAACTTCCTGATGATCAACCATGTTTTCCAATTCAAGTCAATGCTATTAGCTCCATAAAAGGTAATGAAAAGGTAACACCTCCTGTTGATGTATCCTACATGAATGATTTTGCTTATCATCATAATCCTGAGGAGCATAATATTAGAATGACTATTATGGAGAACTCTCACAAAATTAAATCTCTTCGAGAAAGTTTACATGCTAGTGTGGGAGAGGTAAAAAGAATTGTTAAACACTGTGAGATGATGAATAATCAAGTTGAACAAATGGTTTCTCTTCAAAATCAATTGTATGAAAGTCTTATGGTGAAGAAACAGGTTTGTGGAGTTAACACTAGGGGAGGTGCAAGTACTCAGGATCCTGATTTTCCTGAAGGCCATCCCAAGAGAAAAGAACAAGAAGCTCTCAAGAAGAAATCTTCTGCAGGAAAATCTCCCAATGAAAACAAGGACATTGATGACTCTGAAGAGCAAGATAAGGATATTTCTATTTCTGATGCTGAGACTGAAGATAATAATAATGAAGAAGAAGAATCACCTTCACCTGAAGAAGAGCCACAAGAGGATGAAAATATTGAAGAACCTGAACCTAATGATAAAGAAGACCCTCCACCATCTACTGAGAAGAATAAGAAGAAGAGCCATCCTAATCCACAAAGAGGTAAAGATAGGGATCCGTGGGTACAAAAACCCATACCATATCCCCAAGAGGTAATAAAAACTTTGGATGATGCTAGATTTGAGAAATTCTTTGAGTTGATTAAGTCTTTGTGTTTGCAAATTCCTCTTGTTGATGCTATTAAAATCCCTCCATATTCCAAATACATGAAAGACATTGTGACTAATAAAAGAAAGATTCCTACTGATGCAATAACTGCTATGCTTGCTGAATATTCCTTTAAAGGGAAAATGCCTGAAAAACGTGGTGATCCTGGTATTCCAACTATTCCTTGTCATATTAAAGAAACTTACGTGAAATATGCTCTATGTGACTTAGGAGCTGGTGTTAGTGTT
This sequence comes from Poa pratensis, assembly GCA_947311845.1. NCBI lineage: Eukaryota > Viridiplantae > Streptophyta > Magnoliopsida > Poales > Poaceae > Poa > Poa pratensis. The sequence continues at coordinate 31,487,474 of CAMZMU010000034.1, read as the reverse complement.
ATGCCTTTTTCTTTATATAAGAAACTTAACCTAAACAAATTGGTTCCAACTGAAGTATCATTACAAATGGCTGATAAATCAACTGCTGTGCCTATAGGAATATGTGAGGATGTCCCTATCTCTATTGCTAATGTGTTAATCCCTACAGACTTTGTTGTGTTAGAAATGCCTGAAGATGATAATTTGTCTATTATTCTTGGAAGACCCTTTTTAAACACTGCAGGGGCTGTTATAAATTGCACTGAGAGCAAGGTAACATTCAATGTCAAGGGAAATGAGCACACTATCTATTTTCCTAAGAAGAAATCTGTTACTATGGTAAGCCAGAGTGTGAACTCCATTAAAAGGAATACTCTTATAATAGGAAGCTTTGAGTTTGCATTGCCACCTCCTGAACCAAAATATGCTATCTTAATGATTGGAACTATTCCAATCAAATATGAGGTGACTTGAAATTGCTCAGAAACATATAAAATAAAGAATCTGTATTATATCTTTTGCATATTATTAATGAGACTTGATCAACCTCATTACTAATATGAAAATGATGCAAACTTGATTCCCATAAAAATTTTTGCATTTTTGTTTTCATTATAGAATTTTTAGATTATTTGCATGATATAATTATTTCAAAGTGCAGAAATTCCAGAAATGTAGTTTGAAAAATTCTGTTCAGAAAATTTTCTCGAAAAATTCCAGAAAAATTTGGAGGTAAGTTATTTTACCAGAGGAACTAACAGCCAAAAGGGAGACACCAGAGGGCCACCAGGGCCCAAAAGGGGGTGTCCCACGCGGCCACAGTACCTGGCCGCGTGGGACCCACTATTTTGGCCCACAGAGGGGGTTAGGTGAGTATCCAGTGCCCATCTCCTTCCCCTCGACAGGAAACCAGCCCCAGGTATTTTTCCCAAATTTTCTCGAGCTCTCTTCCTGCTATCCTTGGATCTCCAAGTTTAGGGCAGATTTTTCAAATCTGTTTGGTGGGATTGCTCATTGGTATGTGACTCCTCCACTCATCCAATTACTTTTTGTTCTTATGCCTCATGCATGAAGTATTTTGCTGCACTAGGTGTCACCCTTTTATGCTTAGGAAATCCATAGATTCAAGTTTTTAGTTGATATTGATGCATGATATTGATGTGGAGACTATTTATGGATGGCTTAATGTTGTTTTAAGGTGTTACATCTTGATTTTTGTTGAATATTGTTTTTGGGCAGCAAGGTATCATGTTTAGCAAGGGCAAGCTTTGGTTGGGATGAGCTCAAGACCAAGAAGAAGAGCATGCAAAGTCTCCCTCAATTATGATGACCACCATCTTGGGAGGATGATGCATTCTTTGTAGGGGAGAAGCTGAAAATACATACAACAAGATGGCAAGATCCCTATGTTCTTGAGCAGTGGGGATCAAAGAGGACTTCGACACCTTCGTCACTACAACTGGTTTGCTTAGGTTCTCAGAACCCCAAGATACATATGAAGAACTCTCGGGAATTCTCTCTACCTTCAGATTTGAGGGCCCGGAGCCCAAAAGCACAGGAAGAAAGTAAGGCACCCTCTTACCTTTGTTTGCAAATTTACTATGAGAGGTGAGCGCCTTGTTATGTCTCTAGGGGAATTTTGCAATGCTATTGGTGTAGAAAATTCAGGGAGTTGGAGTGAAACTCGTGCTGATACCAACCATGAGCTTGTTGAGTTTTGGCATACTATATCTGTAAACTCTCATGATAGATTAAATAGGGGTAAATTTACTCATATACAGCACCCAAGTTTGAGATATTTTGCGTTGTTTCTTGCAAGAGGATTTCTTGCTAGGGATAACAATTCTGCTTGCACTGGACCAATGGTTTATCTACTAAAATGTGCAAAAGAAAATACACCGTGTGAATATAACTTGGGAGTCATACTTGCTAGATCTTTGCATACTGCTGTGAGTAGAAATATTACTGATCAAACTCCTATTTATGCTGGTGCTATTGCTACTATGGTGTACAATTACATTAAAAACGAGAGAGGATATGGTGATAACATGGGTACTCTAGTGCGAGAGTCCAAATTACTTGATTTTGCTTTGACTACTCGCATGGATATAAGTACGTTGTATGGGGACATTATCTGTATAACTATTTGAGCACTAGTGGGCAGCGAGTGTCCATTAGGCTCCCCCGTACTGACTTTTTGACAGGAGTACCGGAAAATGGATAGTGGAAGAGGCGCCGCCTCAGGAGGAGCCACAAGCTCCAGAGACACAGGGGTACATACCTCAGGCGGAGCCCCTGTACCCAAGCATGCAAGGCTACCCATATAGTTACTACCCTGGAAGTGGAAGTGGATACGGCAACTACCCAGGATACTAGCTTGATCGCAAGCTTGGGGGAGTACTTCTCTTACTCTCCATTCATTGTTTTATATCACCGTTATATTGCTATGATAAGTTTCTTGAAAACAAAAACACAAAAAGATTTTATTTGTTTCTTTTACTTCTGGTTGTTTGTCTTTTGTTTCTTAGAACGAAAAATAACAAAAATATTTTCGTTTTCTTGAAACAAACGCAAAAACGGAGGTGCAGAAATTGCTGAAATCTGCTCGCTGTTTTATTTTTCATTTTTTCTCTGTAACTCCGATTGAGCTGAAATTTTAACCACTGCTGCAACACATCATAACCTACACACACGTAAAATATGAGATTTTTCTGAGGTGTCTAGGTAGGGTAAAAACAGTACTGTATGCAGTGACATTTTCTGGCAGATTTGAGTTTTTATTGTGCAGTTCAAGTTGGGAGAGGAGAACAACGATGATGAGTTGATGGTGCATGAAGTGGATGAAAGGTATGACACCTTTGCCGTGTTTATGTGGACTTTTAATAACAGCAAGTGTGCACATCATAGTTTCTTCAACATCTAGTAAATGGTAGCAAATGTTTATCTTTCCATGTTCTAGTATGTTATATGATGATGCAAGTGAAATATTTAGTGACAATACTTGGTTGTGGATTGAATAATTGTGGTCTAAACAAAGGTCTACGCATCCCATTGTGCTTACTAAACTTGCCAAAAAAAGAGTAAAAAATTTTCAAATGTAAACATGAAGTTATGCTTGACAGGTTTAGTGGTTGGGAGTTAGCTGAAATGTGCTGACACATGTAAAGCTTTCAACATTGCACTAAATATATTCAGTTGATATCATGTACTTTTGTTATGGATGCTTATCATGTGCGAAATGAAAGCGGAAACTTAGCAAGTTTGATGAGTAGAATAATTGGCTAGAGAGACGCCTGGGCCGCCAACTTAAGCCATGCATCATTCATGGTGGAAATTTACAGCATATGTGGACATTCAGTGATGCACTTCATAATAAAAAGCTATGCAAATGGTAAATAAAAGAGTGCTGAGATTGTTCATTGTCTGTTTGTCTTGTTGTTTGGACATGGGCTTGTCCATGTCCTGGGACAAGAGGTACCCCAGTTGACGCTCTTGATGACGCTTTTATTACTTGCAATGACTGAAAATTTCGAACTTGCTAGTGACCCAAGTTGAGTAGCCATGGTGTAGGTACTCGTATTCACGGGGCATGAGGTTTCAACCATTAGTCGGTCAAGCATATGAGTCATATAATATCAAATGGTTTGCTAAAACTAAGAGCAAGGTTGTAAGCACAATGATTTCACCAGTAACAAAAGAAAGAATCAAAAGACTCAAAAGTCTTGTCATGATTCAATCATTAGCGATGCAAGAACCTTTGTTTATTTCTACAGTTGAGCAAACTCATCCAAGTATTGACACTACATGTATCTCTCTTGCAACAAATATAAATGCTTTAACATTGATTAGATATACCTTTGCTAGCATCTTATTATTTGTTGTTGAAGCTATGCTTTGAATGCTTGTTGATATTAAAGTGTTACATATGCAATGCAAAGTTCTTGTCAAAGTCTTTTATCGCTTCTGCACTACGTTTGAGTTGTTCGAGGACAAACAACGAGCTAAGCTTGGGGGAGCTGATGCATCCAAAATGCATCTACTTTTCCAAGCACTTTGCCTCATAATTTGCTCCGGAATCTTCCCATATTTGAATAAAACTGCTGAATCTGACGCTGTTTTTAGCAAAGTCTCTTTCTGGCTATTTTGCAGGAAATAAAATCGGGGAAAATTACCACGTCAATTTTTATGGAAAAGGAAGGACAATGGACAAAAGATGGACACGAGGAAGCGCTCGAGGGCCAAATGGGGGGTCCCACGCGGCCCCTGTACCTGGCCGCGTGGGCCCAGCCCAAATGGGCCTCGGGCGCCGCCTCGCCTTCGGTCTTCGACGTACCCCCTCATATATACAAAAAGTGCTTGCCCTAGAGGAGAGGAGCTTTCGCGAAACAGAACGCCGCCACCATCACGATCTTCGTTTCGGGGACAGATTGATCCAGGATTTCTCCTCCGGTGGAGGGATCCGGAGGCCGTCTTCACCGCCTTCATCACCGCCTTCATCTCCATCGACCATGAGCCCCTCTCCCATCACCATGTGTGAGTAGTCCGCTGTAGGCATGTGAGGTGGATGGGGATTGGATGAGATTGATCATGTAATGCTACCCGTTGTTCGGGATTTTAGGGTTTTATCTTGAGGATACTTTTGTATTGTGTTGATGCACTCTTGCTATGTTTAATGCTTGCTACTAGGGCCCGAGTGGCATGATTTCAGTACTGAACTTATATTGCCCCATCATATATTTGAGTTTGGTATTTATCTGCAAAGTGTATCACCTGCTATTATGTTGAACCTGCGAACCCTAAACGTGACATATAGGGAAAACAAGGGGGAGATGTTTTAGTTTGAGGATTCTATGTGTTCATGAAGTGTTAATGCATTGTTCCGGTCTATTCGAAAGGGTAGACCTTAATTACCTGTAGTTCCAAGTTGGCCCCGGTGAAATGGGCAGGTTGGACAATAGATGTTGTGCAAATTCTCTTGGTTAGTACGCACAACTAAATATGGAACACATACCTACATATATCGGAGTTAGAGATAGGTCCCATTGTTATTTGTTTCTTATTATATGATCAATCTCATTCTTGCAACACCCCGCTATCACCTCATGCCTACGTTTTAAATCTCTGAGTTACACTTTCACTTTTCCGGTGAAAACTGGGAAACACTTGTTCACTGCTACTGTTCTGCTTGTTACTTGAATCATACTACTGCCATCACTATTACTGCTGCAAGTTATTGATATACAGGTGTGGTTGAGAGTGACGCCTCAATTGCCAAGGTCTTATTGATATTCTTGTGTTCCCATCGAGTCGAACTATAAATTTGGGTAATACTTCCCAACGAAGACTTCAGCGATCCCCTATACTTGTGGTATCAGTGATCCAAGTCAATGGTCTATAGTTTGCGACCAAATAGATAATGAGTAAACAATGAATCACACAAGCTAAACTTTTCATGAATAGTACTTTGAAGACAATGCATCCACAGGTTCACATAAGAGTTAACTCATAAAGCAATAGATTCTAATAAAAGGTATTCAATCAACACACAGGAAGATTTAAGTTTCAGCATTTGCTTCAACTTTCAACATATTTATCTCATGGATATTGTCAACACAAAGCAATATAATAAGTCCAATATGTAGCATATAACAAATGTTGTAGCAAAGTTGACACTAGTATTTGCTTGTGGAAGATAGAAAGAATAGAAAAACTGACTCAACATAAAGTAAAAGAAAGGCGAAGCAGGGATTAAATCATGTGTTAGAGCTTTTTAATTTTTGAAATCATATAGAGAGTAAAAATTAAGTTTTGAGAGGTGTTTGTTAATTGTCAACGAATGACAGCGGATGAAAACAGTATTCTTCCTATCAAACAGACTTTTAAGAGCGGCTCCCATGAAGGACGTTATTTCTACCAGCAAGGCAGATCATCCCTCTTTCTCTTTTGTTTACACATGCAGATGTTTCACTGAGTATTCAGTTGACAAAATGTGAAGAGAATTAAGCAGTTAAAGTTGTAATTAATTGGGACTGGGCACCCCGTTGCCAGCTCTTTTTGCAAAATTAATAGATAAGCGGATGTATATGCCGCTAGTCTGATGGTAAAGTCTGTTTGACAAGTCGAATAAAGAATAACCCACTACTTCCTCATGAGCTAGTAAACATTGACACAAAAAGGAATAATAATAGTTTTGAATAATTTAAAGGTAGCACATGAAAAATTTACTTGGAGTGGCAAGGAAATACCACATATAGGTAGTTATGGTGGACACAAATGGCATGGATTTTGGCTCAAGGATTTGGATGCACGAGAAGCATTCCCTCTCAGTACAGAGTTTTGGATAGCAAGGTTATGTAAGCAAACAAGAATATCAACCAGTACACCAAGTTTTACATGACCAAAATATTGCAAACATTATAAGACTTCATTCCGTCTTCCTTGTTAACCAAACCCTTTTATTAGAAAATATCTAGACCTTAGAGATATCACTCATGCAAACCAAACTTCAACAAGCTTTACGGTAGTTCTTCACTAATGGGCTTAACTTACATGATGCAAAAGTTTAATCATGATCTACTTGTTAACTCAAAACAATTGACAAGTATCAAATTATCCAAATTAGTGATCTACAAGAATATGCAAGTTTTTTTTTCATTATACCATTTACCACATGTAACCAAACACCAATCAATTTATTTCAATAACTCTCCAAACAAGTATAAGTGAAGTAAGAGAGTACTTTCTTTAAAAGAACTAATAGCTCTGACAAGATACATGAAAACAAGAGCTAAAAGCTGAACTGCGCTAGATATGAATACTCAACAAATATAAGTGAAGAATAGAAGTATTCTCATGAAAAAGCGGAGCGTGTCTCTCCCAATCAAGAATGCTAGGATCCAATCAAGTTGATCACAAAATAAAAATAAAGTACTGAAAATAAAAGCACACAGACGCTCCATGAACAGCACATATGATGTGAAAGAATAAAAATATAGTTTCACTAGAGATGACCTGATAATTTTGTCGATGAAGAAGGGATGCCTTGGGCATCCCCAAGCTTAGTCACTTGAGTCTTCTTGAAATCTGCTGGGGAGATCCATGGGAGCCTCCCCAAGCTTAATCTCTTCATTCTTCTTGATGGTATTATATCACTCTTCTCTCTTGACCCTTGAAAACTTCCGTCACACCAAACTCAAAGCAAATCTCATTAGAGGGTTAGTGCATAATCAAAAACTCACATGTTCTTGGTGGCTCTAGGTTAATAGTGCCAGAAACAATGCTTGTACGTCACACGTCAGTTGGGAACCCCAAGAGGAAGGTATGATGAGTGCAGCAGTAAGTTTTCCCTCAGTATGAAACCAAGGTTTAATCGGACCAGTAGGAAAACGAGGTTTGCTTCGAAGGTGTTGGTGGAGGAGTGTAGTGCGGCGCAACACCAGGGATTCCGGTGCCAACGTGGAACCTGCACAACACAATCAAACTACTTTACCCCAACTTAACAGTGAGGTTGTCAATCTCACCGGCTTGCTGAAAACAAAGGGTTAAACGTATCGAATGGAAAATGATGTTTGTTTGCAATAAACAGTAGAGAACAATGATTGCAGTAGATTGTATTTCAGATGTAAAAGAATGGACCGGGTCCACAGTTCACTAGTGGTGTCTCTCCAATAAGATAACTAACATGCTGGGTAAACAAATTACAGCTGGACAATTGACAATTGATAAGTGCATATAACATGCATGTGTGAGCTGTGGTGTCTACTATGAGATTCATTTGGGCATTACGACAAAGTACATAGACCGCTATCCAGCATGCATCTATGCCTAAATAGTCCACTTTCCGGTTAACATCCGTACCCCTTCCAGTATTAAGTTGCAAGCAACAGACAATTGCATTAAGTAATGTGCGTAATGTAAACAATACATTCATCCTTGAATAAAGCATTGTTGTTTTACCCCTAGTGGCAACAACACATCTACAACCTTAGAACTTGCTGTCACTATCCCAGGTTAAATAGAGGTTGAACCCAACTATCATGCATAAATACCCCCTCTTGGAGTTACAAGTATTCACGTGGCCAAGGCTTCAACAAGTAACGGAGAGCATGCAAGATCACAAATGACATAGACATGATAATATAATATTCAGCTCCACATAGGTATCAATATAAGTCAGATCCCAGCAAACACAACATGTAGCATTACAATAAGATGATGTTGATCATGATAGGCAGCTCACAAGATCTAAACATGATGGCACAAGTGGAGAAGACAACCATCTAGCTACTGCTATGGACCCATAGTCCAAGGATGAACTACTCACGCATCACTCCGGAGGTGGGCATGGCGATGTAGAGCCCTCCGGTGATGATTCCCCTCTCCGGCAGGGTGCCGGGAAGAGCTTCAGAAACCCCCCGAGTTAGGGTTGACGACGACGGCGGCAGCGAATATGTTCTGGATGAATGGCTCGGTGTTTTAGGGTTTTCGCGTCTCGGGGAATAAATAGGCGAAGGGGCGATGTCGGCGGACCCCCGAGGGGCCCAAACCACCCCCAGCGCGGCTGTGGGCCCAGCCGCGCCACCATGTGGTTTGGCCACCTCGTGGCTCATCTTCGTCTCTCCATCGGACTCCGTGTACGTGCTGGAAAAATAGGGACCTGGCTTTTTGTTTCGTGCAATTCCGAGAATATTTCCAGAAGTAACTTTCTGAAACCAAAAACAGCAGAAAACAGGGAACTGGCACTGTGGCATCTTGTTAATAGGTTAGTCCCAGAAAATGCATAAAAGTGATACGAAGTGTATATAAAACATGTAGCAAATGGTATAATATAAGCATGGAACAGCAGAAATTATGGATACGTTGGAAACGTATCAAGCATCCCCAAGCTTAGTTCTACTCGTCCTCGAGTAGGTAAAACGATAACAACAAATAATTCTGAGGAGACATGCTTTCACACAATCTTGATCAATATATTGCAAGGCTCATGTCATGAATGAAGTGACTCAAAGCAATGATCTATAGTTTGCTAACAAATAGAAAAAGAGTAAACAATGAATCATATAAGCAAAAACTTTTCATGAATAGTACTTCAAGACAAGTATTAAAAAGTTTTGTATAAGAGGTAACTCATAAAGCAATAGATTCAAAGTAAAAGGCATTGAAGCAACACAAAGGATGATTAAGTTTCAGCAATTGCTTTCAACTTGTAACATGTATATCTCATGGATAGTTGTCAACATAAAGCAATATAACAAGTGCAATAAGTAAATATGTAAGATTCAATGCACACAAAGTTGACACAAGTGTTTGCTTCTAAGATAGAAAGGAGTAGGTAAACTGACTCAACATAAAGTAAAAGATAGGCCCTTCGCAGAGGGAAGTAGGGATTAAATCATGTGCTAGAGCTTTTTAAGTTTTCGAAAGCATATAGAGAGCACAAAATAAGTATTTGAGAGGTGTTTGTTGTTGTCAACGAATGGTAGTGGGCACTCTAACCCCCTTGTCAACCAGACTTTCAAAGAGCGGCTCCCATGAAGGACGTTATTTCTACCAGCAAGGTAGATCATCCCTCTTCTCTTTTGTTTACACATGTATTTTAGTTTCTTTATAGATGACACTCCTCCCAACCTTTTGCTTACACAAGCCATGGCTAACCGAATCCTCGGGTGCCTTCCAACATTCACATACCATGGAGGAGTGTCTATTGCAAAATTAAGTTGCTTACTGATAAATCAGGGCAAAACATGTGAAGAGAATTATTAATGAAAGTTGTAATTAATTGGGGCTGGGCACCCCGTTGCCAGCTCTTTTTGCAAATTATTGAATAAGCGGATGTATATGCCACTAGTCCAGGTGAAAGTCTGTCAGAAGTAAATGACAAGATTGAAAGATAAAACACCACATACTTCCTCATGAGCTATAAAACATTGACACAAATAAGGAGTAATAAAGTTTTGAATAGTTTAAAGGTAGCACATGAAATATTTACTTGGAATGGCAGAAAATACCACATAGTAGGTAGGTATGGTGGACACAAATGGCATGGGTTTTGGCTCAAGTTTTGGATGCACGAGAAGCATTCCCTCTCAGTACAGAGTTTAGGCTGGCAAGGTTGTTTGAAGCAAACACAAGTATAAACCGGTACAGCAAGAATCACATAAAAACATATTGCAAGTATTATAAGACTCTACACTGTCTTCCTTGTTGCTCAAACATTTTACCAGAAAATATCTAGACCTTAGAGAGAACAAATATGCATCCCAAGTCTCAACAAGCTCTACGGTAGTTTTCCACTACTAGGTTTTAACTACATGATGCAAGAGCTTAAACATGATCTACTTGAGAGCTCAAAACAATTGCAAAGCATCAAATCAAAACAAGACAATGATCTACAAGAATGCATATGTCTTTTCCAATACCAACTACTACATGTAGCATTTTCTTTCTTCCAAACAAACACCAATTAATTTATTTAAACATAAACTCTCCAAATGATAATATAATGCAGCAAGAGAGTATTTAGAAACAAATGCTAACAGCTCGAAGAGATGCACGAAAAACAGGAGCTAAAAGCACTGCAGTAGCTAGTTAAGAATACTCAACAAATATAAGTGAAAAACATGAGTATTCACATGAAAAAGCGGAGCGTGTCTCTCTCCCACACAAGGATTGCTAGGATCCGAATTTATTCAAACAAAAACAAAAATAAAAACACACAGACGCTCCAAGTAAAGCGCATAAGATGTGAAAGAATTAAAATATAGTTTCACTAGAGATGACCTGATAAGTTTGTTGATGAAGAAGGGGATGCCTTGGGCATCCCCAAGCTTAGACGCTTGAGTCTCTCTGAATATGGTTGGGATGAACCACGGGGGCATCCCCAAGCTTAGACTTTTCACTCTTCTTGATCTCATAATATCACCCTTCTCGCTTGATCCTTGAAAACTTCCTTCACACCAAACTCAAGACAGTTCTCATTAGAGGGTTAGTGCATAATCAAAAATTCTCATATTCTGTAATGATACAATCAATCCCAAAGCTTCTGGACATTAGCTACAGCCACCTATGCTTTGTGGAGCAAAGAAATCCACACAAACACAGTAAAAGAGCGAATGCAAAACAAAAGGCAGAATCTGTCAAAAACGGAACAGTCTGGAATGACGAATTTTTTTGAGGCACTTAAGATGCTCAGATGGATCTGTCCTAAAATAATGAAAGTTGCGTACATATCTCAGGAATATGCGTGCTTTTTCTCAGAATTTTTTGAATTTTCTACACGGAGATAAGCTCAAATCCGTGACAGCTAAAATCTGTCACTGCGCAGAAATCCAAATCTTGCATCAACTTTCAATATAGAACTTTACTTGGCACAACATTGCGATAAAATAAAGATACAAAGGAGTTGCTACAGAAGTAACAAAACTCCTTGACTCAAAGAAAACAAAAACAACAGCAAATAAAAACGATGGGTTGTCTCCCATAAGCGCTTTTCTTTAACGCCTTTCAACTAGGCGCAGAAAGTGAAAATCAAGTGTTATCAAGAGAAGAAGCATCAACATCATCAAAAGCTTCTTCCAACACACAGCTTGTAACAATGGGTATCTTAGATGTTCCTGGAGGTGTTTCATTACCTTTAACCGTACTAAAAGTTTTATCAATTTTAAGCTCATAATGAGTCTTTGGTTTTGGCACTTTAGGAACATACATAAACTTTTGCTCTCTACCCACATAAACTTTCTCCCTTTTAGACTTAAGAGAAGTAAAGGTTGAACTTAAGATTTCAATAGCTTCCTCTAACTCATCAATTCTATGATTTTGGGTGTCATGGATATGATTATCCTCAAGAACAGTAATTCTTTCATTGATGGTGGCTATTGATTCATTAGTCTTACCAATACAATCAAGAAAATTTGGAAAAAATTTCTCCATAGAGTCTAACTTATTTATAACATCTTTCAAGGTGATCTCAACTTTAATATCTTTAGTGGGTGGTGTTCCTACCAAATTTTCAATAATATTACAGGCTTCTAAAGCAGGAGTACCCAAAAAATTTCCACCTGTAAGAGTGTCTAGAACATACCTATACCAACTAGAGATACCAACATAAAAGTTCCTAAAGAGGATAGTGTAGAGTGTTTCTTAGTACATCTATGATGAGCATTACTAATTCTATACCAAGCATCTTTCAAATTTTCACCTCCTAGTTGCCTAAAAGAACGAACTTCAACTTCAGGAGCATTCATTTTGAAAAACAAAATCAAACTGAATTAAACAAGTAACTAATTTTTTTGTGTTTTTGATATAGAGAAAGCAAACAAAACTAAATAAAAATAAACTAAGCAATACAAATAACAAAGTGAAGAGATTGGGTGTGAGAGACTCCCCTTGCAGAAGCAATTCGGTTTTCCCCGGCAACGGCGCCAGAAAACGTGTTGGTGGCTCTAGGTTAATAGTGCCAGAAACAATGCTTGTACGTCACACGTCAGTTGGGAACCCCAAGAGGAAGGTATGATGAGTGCAGCAGTAAGTTTTCCCTCAGTATGAAACCAAGGTTTAATCGGACCAGTAGGAAAACGAGGTTTGCTTCGAAGGTGTTGGTGGAGGAGTGTAGTGCGGCGCAACACCAGGGATTCCGGTGCCAACGTGGAACCTGCACAACACAATCAAACTACTTTGCCCAAACTTAACAGTGAGGTTGTCAATCTCACCGGCTTGCTGAAAACAAAGGGTTAAACGTATCGAATGGAAAATGATGTTTGTTTGCAATAAACAGTAGAGAACAATGATTGCAGTAGATTGTATTTCAGATGTAAAAGAATGGACCGGGGTCCACAGTTCACTAGTGGTGTCTCTCCAATAAGATAACTAACATGCTGGGTAAACAAATTACAGCTGGACAATTGACAATTGATAAGTGCATATAACATGCATGTGTGAGCTGTGGTGTCTACTATGAGATTCATTTGGGCATTACGACAAAGTACATAGACCGCTATCCAGCATGCATCTATGCCTAAATAGTCCACTTTCCGGTTAACATCCGTACCCCTTCCAGTATTAAGTTGCAAGTAACAGACAATTGCATTAAGTAATGTGCGTAATGTAAACAATACATTCATCCTTGAATAAAGCATTGTTGTTTTACCCCTAGTGGCAACAACACATCTACAACCTTAGAACTTGCTGTCACTATCCCAGGTTAAATAGAGGTTGAACCCAACTATCATGCATAAATACCCCCTCTTGGAGTTACAAGTATTCACGTGGCCAAGGCTTCAACAAGTAACGGAGAGCATGCAAGATCACAAATGACATAGACATGATAATATAATATTCAGCTCCACATAGGTATCAATATAAGTCAGATCCCAGCAAACACAACATGTAGCATTACAATAAGATGATCTTGATCATGATAGGCAGCTCACAAGATCTAAACATGATGGCACAAGTGGAGAAGACAACCATCTAGCTACTGCTATGGACCCATAGTCCAAGGATGAACTACTCACGCATCACTCCGGAGGTGGGCATGGCGATGTAGAGCCCTCCGGTGATGATTCCCCTCTCCGGCAGGGTGCCGGGAAGAGCTTCAGAAACCCCCCGAGTTAGGGTTGACGAAGACGGCGGCAGCGAATATGTTCTGGATGAATGGCTTGGTGTTTTAGGGTTTTCGCGTCTCGGGGAATAAATAGGCGAAGGGGCGATGTCGGCGGACCCCCGAGGGGCCCAAACCACCCCCAGGCGCGGCTGTGGGCCCAGCCGCGCCACCATGTGGTTTGGCCACCTCGTGGCTCATCTTCGTCTCTCCTTCGGACTCCGTGTACGTGCTGGAAAAATAGGGACCTGGCCTTTTGTTTCGTGCAATTCCGAGAATATTTCCAGAAGTAACTTTCTGAAACCAAAAACAGCAGAAAACAGGGAACTGGCACTGTGGCATCTTGTTAATAGGTTAGTCCAGAAAATGCATAAAAGTGATACGAAGTGTATATAAAACATGTAGCAAATGGTATAATATAAGCTTGGAACAGCAGAAATTATGGATACGTTGGAAACGTATCAAGCATCCCCAAGCTTAGTTCTACTCGTCCTCGAGTAGGTAAAACGATAACAACAAATAATTTCTGAGGAGACATGCTTTCACACAATCTTGATCAATATATTGCAAGGCTCATGTCATGAATGAAGTGACTCAAAGCAATGATCTATAGTTTGCTAACAAATAGATAAAGAGTAAACAATGAATCATATAAGCAAAAACTTTTCATGAATAGTACTTTCAAGACAAGCATCAAAAAGTTTTGCATAAGAGGTAACTCATAAAGCAATAGATTCAAAGTAAAAGGCATTGAAGCAACACAAAGGATGATTAAGTTTCAGCAATTGCTTTCAACTTGTAACATGTATATCTCATGGATAGTTGTCAACATAAAGCAATATAACAAGTGCAATAAGTAAATATGTAAGAATCAATGCACACAAAGTTGACACAAGTGTTTGCTTCTAAGATAGAAAGGAGTAGGTAAACTGACTCAACATAAAGTAAAAGATAGGCCCTTCGCAGAGGGAAGCAGGGATTAAATCATGTGCTAGAGCTTTTTAAGTTTTCGAAAGCATATAGAGAGCACAAAATAAGTATTTGAGAGGTGTTTGTTGTTGTCAACGAATGGTAGTGGGCACTCTAACCCCCTTGTCAACCAGACTTTCAAAGAGCGGCTCCCATGAAGGACGTTATTCTACCAGCAAGGTAGATCATCCCTCTTCTCTTTTGTTTACACATGTATTTTAGTTTCTTTATAGATGACACTCCTCCCAACCTTTTGCTTACACAAGCCATGGCTAACCGAATCCTCGGGTGCCTTCCAACATTCACATACCATGGAGGAGTGTCTATTGCAAAATTAAGTTGCTTACTGATAAATCAGGGCAAAACATGTGAAGAGAATTATTAATGAAAGTTGTAATTAATTGGGGCTGGGCACCCCGTTGCCAGCTCTTTTTGCAAATTATTGGATAAGCGGATGTATATGCCACTAGTCCAGGTGAAAGTCTGTCAGAAGTAAATGACAAGATTGAAAGATAAAACACCACATACTTCCTCATGAGCTATAAAACATTGACACAAATAAGGAGTAATAAAGTTTTGAATAGTTTAAAGGTAGCACATGAAATATTTACTTGGAATGGCAGGAAATACCACATAGTAGGTAGGTATGGTGGACACAAATGGCATGGGTTTTGGCTCAAGTTTTGGATGCACGAGAAGCATTCCCTCTCAGTACAGAGTTTAGGCTAGCAAGGTTGTTTGAAGCAAACACAAGTATAAACCGGTACAGCAAGAATCACATAAAAACATATTGCAAGTATTATAAGACTCTACACTGTCTTCCTTGTTGCTCAAACATTTTACCAGAAAATATCTAGACCTTAGAGAGAACAAATATGCATCCCAAGTCTCAACAAGCTCTACGGTAGTTCTCCACTACTAGGCTTTAACTACATGATGCAAGAGCTTAAACATGATCTACTTGAGAGCTCAAAACAATTGCAAAGCATCAAATCAAAACAAGACAATGATCTACAAGAATGCATATGTCTTTTCCAATACCAACTACTACATGTAGCATTTTCTTTCTTCCAAACAAACACCAATAATTTATTTAAACATAAACTCTCCAAATGATAATATAATGCAGCAAGAGAGTATTTATAAACAAGTGCTAACAGCTCGAAGAGATGCATGAAAAACAGGAGCTAAAAGCACTGCAGTAGCTAGTTAAGAATACTCAACAAATATAAGTGAAGAACATGAGTATTCACATGAAAAAGCGGAGCGTGTCTCTCTCCCACACAAGGATTGCTAGGATCCGAATTTATTCAAACAAAAACAAAAATAAAAACACACAGACGCTCCAAGTAAAGCGCATAAGATGTGAAAGAATTAAAATATAGTTTCACTAGAGATGACCTGATAAGTTTGTTGATGAAGAAGGGGATGCCTTGGGCATCCCCAAGCTTAGACGCTTGAGTCTCTCTGAATATGGTTGGGATGAACCACGGGGGCATCCCCAAGCTTAGGCTTTTCACTCTTCTTGATCACATAATATCACCCTTCTCGCTTGATCCTTGAAAACTTCCTTCACACCAAACTCAAGACAGTTCTCATTAGAGGGTTAGTGCATAATCAAAAATTCTCATATTCTGTAATGATACAATCAATCCCAAAGCTTCTGGACATTAGCTACAGCCACCAATGCTTTGTGGAGCAAAGAAATCCACACAAACACAGTAAAAGAGCGAATGCAAAACAAAAGGCAGAATCTGTCAAAAACAGAACAGTCTGGAATGACGAATTTTTTCGAGGCACTTAAGTTGCTCAGATGGATCTGGCCTAAAATAATGAAAGTTGCGTACATATCTCAGGAATATGCGTGATTTTTCTCAGAATTTTTTGAATTTTCTACAGGGAGATAAGCTCAAATCCGTGACAGCTAAAAATCTGTCACTGCGCAGAAATCCAAATCTTGCATCAACTTTCAATATAGAACTTTACTTGGCACAACATTGCGATAAAATAAAGATACAAAGGAGTTGCTACAGAAGTAACAAAACTCCTTGACTCAAAGAAAACAAAAATAACAGCAAATAAAAACGATGGGTTGTCTCCCATAAGCGCTTTTCTTTAACGCCTTTCAGCTAGGCGCAGAAAGTGAAAATCAAGTGTTGTCAAGTGCAAATCATTCAAATCATCAAAAGCTTCTTCCAACACACAGCTTGTAACAATGGGTATCTTAGATGTTCCTGGAGGTGTTTCATTACCTTTAACCGTACTAAAAGTTTTATCAATTTTAAGCTCATAATGAGTCTTTGGTTTTGGCACTTTAGGAACATACATAAACTTTTGCTCTCTACCCACATAAACTTTCTCCTTTTTAGACTTAAGAGAAGTAAAGGTTGAACTTAAGGTTTCAATAGCTTCCTCTAACTCATCAATTCTATGATTTTGGGTGTCATGGATATTATTATCCTCAAGAACAGTGATTCTTTCATTGATGGTGGCTATTGATTCATTAGTCTTACCAATACAATCAAGAAAATTTGGAAAAAAATTCTCCATAGAGTCTAACTTATTTATAACATCCTCCAAGGTGATCTCAACTTTAATATCTTTAGTGGGTGGTGTTCCTACCAAACTTTCAATAATATTACAGGCTTCTAAAGCAGGAGTACCCAAGAAATTTCCACCTGTAAGAGTGTCTAGAACATACCTATACCAACTAGAGATACCAACATAAAAGTTCCTAAGGAGGATAGTGGTAGAGTGTTTCTTAGTACATCTATGATGAGCATCACTAATTCTATACCAAGCATCTTTCAAATTTTCACCTCCTAGTTGCCTAAAAGAACGAACTTCAACTTCAGGAGCATTCATTTTGAAAAACAAAATCAAACTGAATTAAACAAGTAACTAATTTTTTTGTGTTTTTGATATAAGAGAGCAAACAAAACTAAATAAAAATAAACTAAGCAAGACAAATAACAAAGTAAAGAGATTGGGTGTGAGAGACTCCCCTTGCAGAAGCAATTCGGTTTTCCCCGGCAACGGCGCCAGAAAACGTGTTGGTGGCTCTAGGTTAATAGTGCCAGAAACAATGCTTGTACGTCACACGTCAGTTGGGAACCCCAAGAGGAAGGTATGATGAGTGCAGCAGTAAGTTTTCCCTCAGTATGAAACCAAGGTTTAATCGACCAGTAGGAAAACGAGGTTTGCTTCGAAGGTGTTGGTGGAGGAGTGTAGTGCGGCGCAACACCAGGGATTCCGGTGCCAACGTGGAACCTGCACAACACAATCAAATTACTTTGCCCCAACTTAACAGTGAGGTTGTCAATCTCACCGGCTTGCTGAAAACAAAGGGTTAAACGTATCGAATGGAAAATGATGTTTGTTTGCATAAAACAGTAGAGAACAATGATTGCAGTAGATTGTATTTCAGATGTAAAAGAATGGACCGGGGTCCACAGTTCACTAGTGGTGTCTCTCCAATAAGATAACTAACATGCTGGGTAAACAAATTACAGCTGGGCAATTGACAATTGATAAGTGCATATAACATGCATGTGTGAGCTGTGGTGTCTACTATGAGATTCATTTGGGCATTACGACAAAGTACATAGACCGCTATCCAGCATGCATCTATGCCTAAATAGTCCACTTTCCGGTTAACATCCGTACCCCTTCCAGTATTAAGTTGCAAGCAACAGACAATTGCATTAAGTAATGTGCGTAATGTAAACAATACATTCATCCTTGAATAAAGCATTGCTGTTTTACCCCTAGTGGCAACAACACATCTACAACCTTAGAACTTGCTGTCACTATCCCAGGTTAAATAGAGGTTGAACCCAACTATCATGCATAAATACCCCCTCTTGGAGTTACAAGTATTCACGTGGCCAAGGCTTCAACAAGTAACGGAGAGCATGCAAGATCACAAATGACATAGACATGATAATATAATATTCAGCTCCACATAGGTATCAATATAAGTCAGATCCCAGCAAACACAACATGTAGCATTACAATAAGATGATCTTGATCATGATAGGCAGCTCACAAGATCTAAACATGATGGCACAAGTGGAGAAGACAACCATCTAGCTACTGCTATGGACCCATAGTCCAAGGATGAACTACTCACGCATCACTCCGGAGGCGGGCATGGCGATGTAGAGCCCTCCGGTGATGATTCCCCTCTCCGGCAGGGTGCCGGGAAGAGCTTCAGAAACCCCCCGAGTTAGGGTTGACGACGACGGCGGCAGCGAATATGTTCTGGATGAAAGGCTCGGTGTTTTAGGGTTTTCGCGTCTCGGGGAATAAATAGGCGAAGGGGCGATGTCGGCGGACCCCCGAGGGGCCCAAACCACCCAGGCGCGGCTGTGGGCCCAGCCGCGCCACCTGTGGTTTGGCCACCTCGTGGCTCTCTTCGTCTCTCCTTCGGACTCCGTGTACGTGCTGGAAAAATAGGGACTGGCCTTTTGTTTCGTGCAATTCCGAGAATATTTCCAGAAGTAACTTTCTGAAACCAAAAACAGCAGAAAACAGGGAACTGGCACTGTGGCATCTTGTTAATAGGTTAGTCCCAGAAAATGCATAAAAGTGATACGAAGTGTATATAAAACATGTAGCAAATGGTATAATATAAGCATGGAACAGCAGAAATTATGGATACGTTGGAAACGTATCAGTTCTATAAAGACGCAATATGACTTGTTACTTTAAACATTAGCTACTGCCACTGATGTTATGTGAAGCTCTTCGACCCAAAAAAGAATTTCACACAACACTAGTAAAAGAGAGAATGCAAAATAAAAGACATAATATGTCTAAAACAGAACAGTCCGCAAAGACGAATTTTTTCGAGGCACTTACGACGCTCAGATCGAAAAACTTTGAACTAACGAAAGATTCAGACATACATAAAGATTACGCACAAAACTTTTCAGATTTAATTTACTTTCTGGTTATTTTAGAGAATTAATACGGTGAACAACAGAAATCTGTTTCTGCGCAACAATCAAAATTTGGCATCATCTTATCATTAGAGACTACTCTTGGCACAATAATGCGAAAAAGTAAAGATACAAAGGAGTTGCTACAGAAGTAAACAAACACCTTGACTCAAATAAAAAAATGTAGAAATAAAAATAATGGGTTGCCTCCCATAAGCGCTTTTCTTTAACGCCTTTTAGCTAGGCACAAAGAATGCATCAAGTATTAACAAGTGTAGAAGCATCCAAAGAGAGGTCAGAAGTTTCCACAACAATGCATTGTATCTTATCTATGTAGGTTTCGGAATGCCCCCTTTCAATACCTTCAGGCTCATCATATTCATCAAATGGGTTTTCAGGAACAATCCAATCAAAATTCTTTTCTAGTGCTTCCTGCATTCCTATAAGTTTAAAAGGTATTGGTATCTTAACTTCCCCCTCACAATTGGTTTCTTTAGTGTACTTAAACCTCTCTTTTTCAAGTTTTTCAAGTATATTAACGACATCAATACAATACCCAAGCATCTTATATCGAATAAAAACTTTTCTAGCTTCCCTATCAACAACACCAAATTCTTCAAGCAAGGTTTCTAAAACAAAATCTTTCTTTTCACCTTCTTTCATATCGTGAAGTTTAAGAAACATATGCTGCATTATAGGATTAAGATTGACAAACCTAGCTTCCAACATGTGAACTAGAGAAGTTGTAGCAATTTCATAATTCGGGGCAAGTTCTACCAAGGATCTATCTTCAAAATCTTTAAGCCTACTAATGTGACTAAAGAATTGCTCAATGTTATCTCTCCCAATGATAGACCCACTACCCACAGATATGTCTTTTAAAGTATACTTAGGGAGAAGAATGATGAAATAACAGAAACTAAACAGGAAATAAACTAGATGCAGGTAACTAATTTTTTTGTGTTTTAGATAATTAAAAGCAAACAAAATAAAATAAAATAAACTAAGCAAGACAAAAATAAAGTAAAGCGATTGGAAGCGTGAAACTCCCCTTGCAGAAGTCTGCTGTCTCCCCGGCAACGGCGCCAGAAAATCTTTTGATAGCTTAATGAAACACACGTTCGTTGGGAGACCCAAAGAGGAAGGTATGTTGTAATCCTGCAGCAAGTTTTCCCTCGGTATGAAACCAAGGTTATCGAACTAGTAGGAGCAGTAGCACTTCAGAAGGTTGTTGGTGGCGCCGTTACTCGATCACCAACATGGAATCTGCACACAACACAATCAAACTATTTTGCCCCAACGAAACAGTGAGGTTGTCAATCTCACCGGCTTGCTGAAAACAAAAGATTAAACGTATGGTGTGAAAAACAGTATTTAATTGCAGAAAGTAAAAGAGAACAATTGTTTGCAGTTGGTGGTTTAATCAGTGTAAAAGAATGGACCGGGGTCCACAGTTCACTAGTGGTGTCTCTCCATAAATATAAACAACATGTTGGGTAAACAAATTACAGCTGGGCAATTGATAAAATATTGAGCGCATGACAATGCATACATATATGATAAGATGGCTACCATGATATTTAATTGGGCATTACGACAAAATACATAGACCGTTATCCAACCGCATCTATGACTAATAATCTACCTTCAGGTTGACATCCGTGTTCCCCGTCGGTATTAAGTTGCAAGCAACGGATAATCGCATTAAGCAATGTGCGTAAAGTAAACAAATACATATGACCGTGGACATAGCATTGTTATGTTACCCCTAGTAGCAACAGCACATCCACAACCTTAGGCGTTGCTGTCACTCGCCCAGATTACTGGAGACTGAACCCACTATCTAGCATAAATACTCCCTCTTGGAGTTACAAGCATCTACTTGGCCAAAACATCTACTAGTAACGGAAAGCATGCAAGATCATAAATAACATGTATCATAGATTAATAATCAACTTGATCAAAGTATTCAATATTCATCGGATCCCAGCAAACACAACATGTAGTATTACAATAATATGATCTTGATCATGTTAAGCAGCTCACAAGATCTAAACATGATGGCACAAAGTGGAAAGACAACCATCTAGCTACTGCTATGGACCCGTAGTCCAAGGATGAACTACTCACACATCACTCCGGAGGCAGACATGATGATGTAGAGCCCTCCGGTGATGATTCCCTTCTCCGGCAGAGTGCCGGGAAGAGGTTCTGGACCCTCCCGAGCTAGGGAAGACGACGGACTTTTCGTGGAATATGGCTCGGGTGTTTAGGGTTTTCGCATCGGGGGAATAAGTAGGCGAAAGGGCGGCGGCTGGAGACCCCCGAGGGGCCCACACGCACCTAGGGCGCGGCAGGAGGGGGGGCACGCCCAGCCCACGTGTGGGGCCCTCGTGGCTCTGCTCCGTCTCTCCTTTGGACTCCATGTGTGTCACGATGAAATAGGGACCTCCGTAAATTTTCGTCCAATTCCGAGAATATTTCCTGACTAGCTTTTCTGGAATACAAAAACAGCAGAAAACAGGAACTGGCACTGTGGCATCTTGTTAATAGGTTAGTCCCAAAAAATGTATAAAAGTGACATAAAGTGGATGCAAAACATGTAACAATTGGTATAATATCATCATGGAACATCAAAAATTATAGATACGTTTGAGACGTATCATTACACGGCCTGCAACGACGATGTCTCGAGAGGGGAACGACGTCAAAGACGCCGCCATCGTCCGCCAAGACCGCAGTCGGCGCGGTTTTCACCGAAAGCCGTGTCGCCCAGATCTCGCCGCTGGATGGATCCACGAGCACTCTCGCCATGAAGACGAACATCGCTGAGGGCAAGCCGGTAGGGGATCTCCGGATGCCCCACACCGGCCTCATCTCGCGCCCCGGCCGGCCATAGCCGAACCTAGACGGATCAGGCCGAGATGCCTGATCCACGGACACCGCCGCTGCATCGCGGCCGCCGACTGCCGCCGCACGGCCAGGCAGCCACCCTGGCCGCCGTGCACGACACCCTGCCGAGGCGCCCCAGTCACGTCCGGTGGTGTCCGTCACGACCTCCAGCCCTAGCGCCTTTGGCACCAGGCGCCGCTGCCACCGCGGCCAAGGCCGGCGGTAACGGCGGCAGTCTTCGCCGGACGAGAGAGGGGGTGGCGGCGCTGGGATTTGGTCCCCCTGGCATCGCCCTGGGGTGGCGGCGCGAGGGGGTCGGGTGGGGGAGGGGTCGGGAATGGGAGGGTTTAATAACAAAGACGCTAGCCGTGCAAATGCGCGGGCTACCGCACTAGTTATTATATGCTAGAAGAAATACGAACAGAGGAGTCATGTTGGTCCACATTATCTAAATTGTTGAGATAGTTATTCTAAAATTTATGGTTAGGATTTAACAAAAAAATATTAGTAATGTAACCTGTTTCACACAATATATGTTTACAAGATAGCATGTGTGAAAGGATCGAGTCGATTGTTTAGAGGGGTAAATAGGCAAAGAAAATCAAGATTAGAATTTGCTTAAATATAAATTATCTAGATTATACAACTAGCTAGGTGAACAACCTATATGATGAGCAAGACTTTCCATCGGAGCCCGGTGCAAGGTTTTCTTTCAGCAAATTAGCCTGCATTACTCGTGTCGCCTGCACATATATATACATTTGATTTTAGTGCCCACGTGGAACGGTGCGAAGAGCACGGTCGGTCGGTGGAGAGCTAGAAAAAAAAAGCTAGAACACGGGGCGGCTGACGCCGTCCAGCGTCAGACTGCACGACCGATCACGGAGGCCACCGCCTTGTTGAGGAGCAAAACAGAGATCGAGGTGTCATACGAAATGTGCTGTGCCTTGAGTGTTAGCTGTGCCTAGTCGCGTGACAAAACTAGTAGTTGAGCTAGGCATGCGTTCTGTGAGTAGCCAAGATGGTCTCTGCACCCATTAGCGCAGAACCTCTATATATATAATCCCGTGAGCTGCAAAGGGTGCACAGCAATGTATACGGAAGCTATAGGAACCCCTTTAGTTTCAAGGGTTAGATTTTGAAATATTGGAGTAGACCAAACTTAGAGGATGGCCCTTCAGCATGTAGAGGATGCCAAATAGTCTCCGAGATGGATTAATAGGTTGGTGAAGTTGGATGCAAGAGACGAGTGGTAGAATCAGGCTGCATGGTCCCGTCACACGGAGAGTGAAGGTGACGCGACTCAACGCTAGGGTGCCACCGTCGCCGGCTTGCTCACCCCAGCCACGCCCCACACCATTGCCGGCTTGGTGCCTGTTGGCTGTCGTAGAAGGGGAAGTGGCCGGCTGAGCTTGGTTATGGCCGGCGGAGGACATCTTGGCGAGGGCGATTTGGTGGACGGCGAGAACTACAGCGTGAGGCACACAACCGAGCGGCGTCACATCTGATGTACAATCGAGACTGATTTGCACGCAGCGGCGACTAACGTGGAGCAAACCAAGTCGCTGCCTTAATCATCGGCATAGCTCACAACCCAGATGCAGCAGAGCTGCGGAGGACGCAGACGACTCCATGGTCCAGCTCGTGAGATCCTCCTACATGCACGTGCATGGTTTCTCCGGGCTGGCTGACTACGAGTCCATTTGCATGTGTGTGCTTGCCGCGGCCAGGAAAGAGGCCCCAAAACGCCTCGGCGACAATCATCGCGCCAAATGCCGCGTTGTGCACTTGTGCCGGCGAGGACAAGTGCCGGTTGACAACGTCTCTCGCCTTGGTGGTTTGGAATCAACTGCCGCCGTCGACCCAGCTGTGAGGCTCCTACCCGACGCACAGCCGGGACTCCACAGCGCTGGCGCATATAAGCTCAGGACGATGCAAGCAGCTCGGGCTATGGTCAGATGAACTACTTGAAGGCAACGTCGATGTGGACTGCAAGTCTGTAACCCTGTTTCCTGGCATAAGCAGTTGGACTATGTGCGTACTAATGCATGCAATAAATCCAAGTTCAAGCTGCCCAGATCCCTGTGTGTCAGTGTGTGCAACTGTTGACATATCTTCACAAAAAGTTTGAGCTTACAAATTATTTCAGTGCCGCGCAAATTCAACTGTATCTTCTGCAAAGAATGATATGCATTCTCTGCAAAGATTGGGTTCCAGAGAAGGTTACAAGTGATATGAATGCGAGGCTGATTGAGCCATTTTCGGATGAAGAAATTGAAAATGCTCTTTTTATGATGCATCCGAATAAATCACCGGGGCCAGATGACTTTACTGCTGGTTTTTATATCAAGCATTGGCATATTCTTAAGGAAGTGGTATGCAAAGCTATACGCCATTTTTTGGATGGAGGTGATATGCCTGAAGAGGTAAATTCCACGGTGCTTGTTTTGATTCCTAAATTAAAGCACCGCAAGACTTAACACAATTCAGACCAACTGCCCTCTGTAATGTATTGTACAAGATAGCGTCCAAGGTCTTATCCCTTCGACTAAGGCCTGTCTTGGAAGAGATTATCTCAGAAGAACAAAGCGCATTTGTGCCAGGAAGATTAATCACGGACAATGTGCTGACTGCTTATGAGTGTATACACTACTTGAAAAGGAAAAAAGGGTAAGTCCGGAGCCTGTGCAATTAAGTTGGATATGGCTAAAGCATATGACAGAGTGGAGTGGTGCTACCTTCGCAATGTTATGTCAAAATTGGGGTTTTCAAGTCAGTGGATTAACATGATAATGAGATGTGTTGAATCAGTTTCGTTTTCGGTGAGAGTAAATGGGGTTTTCTCGGAAGTTTTCAAACCCACATGTGGTATAAGGCAAGGGGATCCGATCTCCCCGTACTTGTTTCTTCTCTGTGGAGAAGGGTTCAGTAGTATGATCAAACATATGGGGCCAATGCATCTTGCGAGAGGAGTTCGAGTGGGTATCCACGCCCCCTGGGTATCCCACTTGTTATTCGCTGACGATTGTTTGATCTTCTCTCAGGCATCCGCAGCGGGGGCAAATAGACTAATGAATATTCTGGAATTATATCGTCGGGGTCGGGCCAGATGGTGAACAAATCAAAATCAGCAATTTTCTTTAGTAAGAACACCTTGGAGCCGATGAAGAGTGTGGTTCACCAACGGCTGGAGATAACTACTGAAGCGCTTGGGGAGAAATACCTAGGATTACCTACGGCCCTAGGCCGCTCCACGGATTCTGAATTTGAACATGTGATTGCGAAGGTGAAAAAGCTACTGAACGGTGGCATCCCGAGACTGCTGAGTAGTGCTGGAAGAGAAACTTTTATTAAGGCAGTATGTCAATCAATTCCGACATACTCGATGAGCTGCTTCAAGCTGTCGAGAAAATTCTGCAAGAAGCTTACCTCGGTGGTGGCGAGGTTCTGGTGGGGAGGTGATGATCAACGGAGGAGAATGCACTAGAAAAAATGGGTGGACATCGCTATCCCAAAATCTGCTGGAGGCATGGGTTTTCGCGATTTCGAGCTCTTTAATCAAGCTATGCTCTCCAAGCAAGGGTGGAGGTTGATGACACGGCCCGATTCACTTTGTGCCCGAGTTTTGAAAGGGAGATACTTTCATGATAAGGACTTCATGTCAGCTGGAACTAAAAGGAACTCTTCACACACTTGGCGAGCGATCTTGCACGGTCGTTCAGCGCTTAATCTGGGACTGATCAAAAGAGTTGGAAGTGGGTCGTCTATTCGCATCTGGGATGATCCATGGATCGAGGCAAATTATGGGTTTAAACCGTTAGCGAGGAAGTCTAGTGCTACTGCAACTCGGATTGATGAATTAATTGATCAGGCCAATGGGGTATGGAATGTGGCGAAATTGGAGGAGAACTTCATCTATCCTGATGTCCAATCAGTCAGCCGTATCGCCATAGGAGAGGACGAGGATGTTTGGGCTTGGAAATTTGAGAAAAATGGAAACTTCACAGTTCGATCTGCGTACAGACTGCTGTGTGAACAAAGACGCTTATCGGCTGCCCCATCGAGCTCAGCTGGCGTCACACAACCAGTCTGGAAGAAGTTATGGAAGTTGGCAGTCCCACCAAAGGTTAGGAATTTTTGGTGACGATCGATTCATAAGTTTATGCCTTGCAGAAATATCCTAAAGGCAAGGCACATTGAAAGAATCTCGAATTGTGAAGATTGTGGTGAAGATGAGACTATATACCATAGCCTGTTCAGATGCACTTGGGCGAGAATCTTCTGGGACGAAATAAAAAGGCTTACAGGGGTGAAAATTCCTGTTCTTCACCCGGATTCTTGGGCCGCTGATCTGATTGATGGAGGTGGTGTACCTAGTTATAACGTATCTGTAATCCTTTGTGGATGCTGGGCAATCTGGTCGGAGCGTAACACCCGGCGCCATGGCGAGAAGGGTAGATCTGTGGAGTCCTCTGTCCGCTGGGCTGTTGATACGGCGTGTGACCTTTCAGTCCAGATAAAGGTCAGCCAAAATAAGCAGAAACAGAAACAGGTTTGGTCTCCACCCAAGGAGAATTACATCAAGGTTAACGTTGATGCGGGGTTTGACGTCTCATCTAGATCAGGTACCTCTGGGGTAGTTCTTCGCAATGAAGCTGGCGAACTCATCCGCGCACAGGCTATCTGGTATGAACATGCAGCTGACGCGAGGTCAATGGAGGCGATCGCGTTGAGGGATGGTCTTCGTTTGGCTAGCGATCTGGGACACACTAAAATTCTGGTGGAAAGTGATGCTCTGGATGTAGTGAAGTTGTGCAACTCTAACAACTTCGTGAGGGCTGACATAGGTGCTCTGTGTCGCCAAGTGATAGACTTACAGTTTAGCTTCATTAGTTGCTCTATTTCGCATGTACCTCGTACAGCTAATGAGGCTGCACATGCGTGTGCAAAGCAAGCTAGTGAATCTAGACGTAGATGCTTATGGGTTAATTATATCCCATCATTTCTGAGAGGATGTATGCATCAACCATGTACTTCTGATGAGTAATAGTAATAGTATGTGAGTTTCAAAAAAGTTTCCAGACCTGTTAGGTTGTACGGTGTGCCGATGGATATATCTGCTTTTGGTATTGTCCAATTGCTCAAGAAGTCTTAAAAGTCGAGTCTTATGGAGTTGCTGATTGTCGATGAAGCTGCCTAGCTGAACGAGTGTGAGACATTAATTCCCTTGCAGCTGCCTGGCATTAGGCAGGCTGTTTTTATGGGAAACTAATACTCCGTATCAATTACCTGATTTGGTGTAAGGCAAAGTAAGCTAATAATGTTGACTATTCTTTCTTTCAAAATTTCCATGTGGAAGAGATGTATTGCCATGTAATGTGATTCTGTAGGTATCTGCCAATGCTAATTTTGGGCGAGGTATTTTTTGAGAGGTTAAGTATGCCGCGCTATGGCAAGCACCTTCTCGATGTGCAAAACAGGATGCAAGCAAAATTCCAATTGTTACATCTTACGATGGAAAGATATCTGATAGCCCCAAAGCATTAAAAAACCACTAATGTAGCCTGCGACACAATTTTTTTCTCCCATTGCAACGCACTAGTAATTCAAAACGATGCGTACCCGAGCGCATGACAGGCATGAAGATCGAGTTGTCATGCCGTGCGATCTGTACCGAGCAAGGCACGGTCGTGCAACCGAGGCGCGCGTAATTCTGTGGAGGCACAAGCATATTAATATTATACGGAGTATAGTACAAGGATTGTAATCCCTTCCCATCCTCCGTATATCACGTATATGTAACTCGCGAATATATCGTGAAAGTATGTGTAAACACCAACTTCCCCGTGCACTGTTCGCCAAGCATGTACGAATTCCGAACATAACTGGGTTACATGTCCACATAATTAAACACGAATTTGCCGACTTCTCCTAGCGATTCACGTGCAACACCTGATCGATTTCTCTTGCCACTAACATTACAACTACTAGCTGAATACCCATGCGTTGCAACGGTACAATAAATTTAATGTATAAATGGAAGACGTTGCAATGCTACAACATCTGAATTGAAGTGTCCCAAACATACAAACTAATCGGATTGAATCAAAAGATATTAGTGTTAGATTCTTAGAGAGTAAAACATATTATAAGTTTGACTTAACATATAGGAACTTGTGTTGCGCGGAATAACAAAACAGCCGGAGATGTCGATTAAACAATTATCTTTATTAAACAATTAGGAATGCGAGGTACTTCGCTGATGTGGCACGAGTATATCATATTTAGGTGTATCTTTTCTTTGCTGAGGTAGTGGTTGCTTGAGAACTTGCCATTTTTTCCTGTCAGCAGCTGAACTTGTTTCCGTGCATATGTGATAACCGTATATGCGAGATACTGTGCATACAAAGATTAAGTATGATCATGCGCATTTTTATGTGGTTACCTTTCTTTGTCTTGAGATTCATCTCCACCGTCCTGCTTTTCTATGGGAGGATCAACGGGTGAGTCAACCAATGTAGATAATTGGCTGTTTCTAAATCAGAAGGTACCGACTACCGAGGTACTAATAGAGTTGCTGGCTTGCTGCTGGGGTCGACATTGTGCTCCCAGATGGAAAAGGCATAGAACATACAGTATTATTTTGTAGCAGGATGTGCCATAGGAAATATATACCTGCGGTCGACAACGATCAAGTCCAGCTCAGTATAAGTGTTTTGTTTCCTGGTCTCTATCAAGGTTTCGGATACCGGTTCAAAAAAAATTTCGGAGGGGGCCGATATTTCCGGTAACCGGGGTTACCGGAAAATACCGGCTGGTAACCGGCCCAATATTTCGGCAAGAATTTAGGATTTAAACTTAAAATATCGATTTTTTTTTAAATTTAATTTTTTCAAGCACAAATTTGTTTCAAATTTGACTAATCCGAGATATGCAAATTCCGGGGGGTCCGAGAAATCCGTTTACTGGCCGGTTACCGCGGAATTCCGGCCGGTAACCGAAACCTTGGTCTCTATACACCTAGATCTATGTGGCACAAAAGACTTTCCATCGGTGAGTCCGGCGTAAGGCATCATTCAGCAAAGTGGCATGCATTCCTCGTTTCACCTGCACATATACATTTGCTTCTAGTGTCCGCGTGACGGCGCGAAATGCACGGCCGGCGGCACCAGATAACTGTAGGTTGGAGGTGGAGAGCAAGAAAACGACGACCGAGCCAGCGTTGGACGGGACGACTTGCAGGGGCGCCGGCGACGCTGACATCGCAACAACACAAAGCCTATGAACCGGTAGCACAGAGCCAGATCATGGAAGCCGCCGCCTTGTTGAGGAGCAAAACAGAGAAGTGCCATACGAAATGTGTTAGTCTTGAGGGCTAGCTGTGCCTAATCGCGGATAGAACTACTCAGTGCACTAGTAGAAAAGTGGCCTTAGAGGCGGACCTTTAGTTGCGGCTCGTTTCCGAACCGCGACTAGAGGTCTCGCGGCTCCGACAGATCCAACGGCTAGGACAGGTGGCGGTTTGTGCTGGAGCTTTGGTCGCGGTTGGAGCCACCAACCGCGACTAAAGATCCTCCACCTGCGGCCGGAGCCGCGCGGGGCACGCGCGAGGACCTCTAGTCGCGGTTCGGAATCCGCCGCGACTAAAGGATGGGGGCTTTAGTCCCGCCAGCCTAGTCGCGGTTGCCCAACCGCGACTAAAGGTCCTCTGGAACCGCGACTAGAGGTCATTTTTCTAGTAGTGGTGCTACGCCTACGCGTGCTGGGTAGTTGAGTCATTCGTTCTGTGAGTAGCCAAGATTGTCACCTGCACCAATTAGTGCAGAACATCTATATATACTCCGTGAGCGAAGGGTGCAGACATATGGATATCGAAGCTATATATCGGAAGCTGTTTAGTTCCAAGGTTAGACTATGAAATATTGGAGTAGATCAAAGTTAGAGGATGGCCCTTTAGCATGTAGAGAATGCAACACAGTCTCCGAGATGCATTAATACTTGCTGGTAGAGTTGGATGCAACAGACTAGTGGTGGAAATTGGATGCAAGTGAAACAGATTAGTGGTTTGAAAACGGCACTTACCTGAGCGACTGATGAAGGCATGAAGTCGAGTTGTCCAGCTACAAATCTTTGGCACCGCAGCGATGCTCATCACCTCATCCTGGTGGTCGGAACGCTGGCAGCTTCCGCTGCCGAGGCGCCTGGCGTCCACCGTCGGGGCCGAGCAAGACGCATAACGGAAGTCCCGGCGGCGCTCGGCAGAGAACGCAGATTATTTTACACGGAGTATAGTACATACTCCCTGTATCGTGATTCCCTGACGTATCACGGAGTAGATGTAACTCGCGTATATATGTACACTTCTTCCATTACACGTGTCTCCTTCCTCTCTTCTTATCTCCAGATCGATCGAGCATGCGTGGTATCGTTTTTCCAGAAAGTCTAAATGGAGCCCGAGTTCCTTGTAGCTCTTTTTTCGAAATTTAGAATCGGCACCTTTTGTTTCCAAAAATCGTGCAAAAAAATCCAAGAGGTAGCTAGTGTATAGATCTACAAGCATACAAAATTACAACTCAAAATTCGTTGTATTATGGGACAAAAATGATAAATCAGGCAAAATTTCATTTTTTTTGAATCGGTGTACTATTCACCAACCAGATCCACCGATTTGTCATTTTGTCCAGCCCATAATACAACGAATTTGGAGTTAAAAGTTTGCGCACTTGTAGATCGTGTCACTAACTACCTCTGGATTGTTTTCATGATTTTTTTAAATCAAAAGGTGCAGATTTAGAATTTTTAGAAAACGAGCTACATAGATCTCGGGCTCCAAAGCACCTCACTCATCGTTTTTCTCTGTTTTTGGTAGCCGTGCATGCAGTAGACACATAGGAGCCTCACATATAGTATGTGTGCTTTAAGTTTCGTAGCGCATGTCCACGATCCAAAGCCGTCTTCCTGAGGAAAGAGAGAATACACACCGTATTCGTGTGTTCGTGTTCTTGTGTTCGGTCAACACCTTTTTTTAAGGGCAACCATGTATTTCATTAACTGAGAATCAAGTTACATGAAGCCATACACATGGAAACGAAAAGTCAAACCGAGACGGACACCAGAAGAGACGCCAAGTTGCAACCATAGCAAGATCCAAAAAGGCAACATCGCCAACGAGGTTTTGTGAGTCGATGAACAGACCTGCTGCACGCAGCGAGAAACATGCAACATCTCATGCTGACTCAGGAGCGGTAGGAAAATTACTCCGGCAAGAAGAACACCATCGAGGGTTCGATCAGCAGGCAAAGGGGAGTACCGACCGAGGCGGCGGCCAAGGAATAAGTGAGCAAGCTCCAGTTGCTAAAGTCATAATCAAAGGAAAATAAAAAGTTGCGGACTTGAGGTACCATAATCGTAAGGAAAAGGGGAATTTTACAAAAGATGTTCGCAAACAAACAAGAAGAAGAAAAGGGAAATGGGAATCATTCAATTTTTCTTTAAGTATGCTAAAGACATAACATATATTTTTTTGTTTTAAATTCTAGCTACTCTTACCCCTATTTATATTTTCGTGACCGTGTTTACCTTTTTTATTTGTTTGCCATGTTTCACCGCAAACTTATTACTGTGTGCCATGTTTTACCTCATTTAACTATTTCTATCAGTCGTGCCCCACATGTCATACCAATGTGGATGATGAGTATATTCGATGTCGTTGTTTTCTTGACATTTTTTTTATACCTAACCGCTTCCCCATCGGGCCCGCGCCCACAACCCGCATCCAGAACACCCATGAGTTAGCCGCCATGCATCCCTAGGTCTTGAAGACCTAGTCGTGGCTGCTTCCCCACAGCCGTCGGTGCCAAATACCAAATCATATTTATGTTCACAAGAGAGAGAACATCTAGAGAGGAATGGGGACACCTTGGACTTGGTACCGGTCCCGGTGCGACCAAGTGAGAATCGATTGGATGCAACTCCGGGCTGCAAGTCTGGCATATTAGCGGACCGGCTAGGAAGAAAACACAGAACTAGAAGACATATTTGACATGGTGTCTGACTCAACGTCCACGCCAGCCTGGCAGGTGGTTCATGCAGTCAGAAAAGTGGGGAAATGGTTTAAATGAGGTAAAAATGTGGCATGAAAACATTGAATTGGGTAAAGTATGTGACAAGGTCATGGCCCCGGTATGCCCACTCGGCACTCAGTCGCCCACCACGAGGGTTCAGATCCCAAGAGAGGACCCGAGCGCACCATTTGGAGTACAAGCCATGCCAAGATCACCGATGTGAGTGTAGTGTAGGCACGACCACCTGAAAACCCATTCGACACCCTGCAAGGCTAATGCCCACCAAGTACATATATGATGATGGGTCCGGCCGAATGGGACGATATCAGTGAAAGACCAAACAAGTCGACGAGAGGGGGGGGGGGGGGGGGGGGGTGTATAGGCGTTTAACATTAACTGCAAACATTAATAAATAAAAAATAATAGTTTTGTGCAGAGAATCAAACGAGTAAAAGATTTTGGCACGACAGAGCAAGATAAAATTGAACTGTAAGAACAACATCATCAAACTGTACAGAAGAGAAAAGTAATTAGAACAAGTACCCATGTTTTTGCTAGAGTTCAAGTTGTTGATATCAACTCTACATCTCCGTTCGGAGGGGATATGTGTACGCATCCACCTAGCCAGTAAGCACCACCCACTTGTTTTTGTTGATCCCTATTCTCGGTTAGCGCAAGCTTCAACCGCTTCGCCTAATCACTATTGACAGATCTTAAGATGATCTCCCAACCTTTACAAACTTGTTGCGGCAAGTTCACACACTGGATACTCGATGGGGACACCTAGCCATCTATGTCTTCATTTTGTTCCAGTTAGTCTAAGAAATTTGTTCTTAGTGTAGATGTGATTTGTTCTTCGGCGATAACACTTTTTCATAGTTGTTTGTAAACTAGTTCATGTGTACTAAGTCCTTGTCCTGATTGTAGTCGTGATATTGTTCTAGTTAGTCTAAAACTTGTGCTCCTAGTGGAGATGAGATTTTTTCTCTGGGGACTAACGTTGTTTGTATACCGTTCAGATATGTACAAAAATCCCCGTCCCAGTTTTAGTCATGATTTTATTCCAATTATTCTACTATTTCATTTTCCTTGTAGATGTTATTTGTTCTTTGGACGCCATAATTTTGTTCTGCCTAACATTTGGAAAAATGGTTGGGATATGTACCAAATTTTAGTGCCATGTCTGTCCATGGGAGTTTAGGAGTTGTTTATATACCACGCTCCGCCGTATCTAACATTTGGCAAGATATAGTGAACAAACGAGTGGAGATTTCCTGCACCCGAGTGGGAATTTAGGAGTTGTTATATACCACGCTCCAGTGCTCCTGCCAATTTAAAAATTAAAAAAATATTTTTAAAAGTTTCAGAAAAATCTGAAAAAAATCATGCATGTTCTCGAGGATGTATCCTATAAACGTGTAAAATTACAGTGCCAAATACTCTATATTTCAAAATTTTGTCATTTTTGTGTAGACCATAATGTAAAGATTTTTTCATTGAGATTTTGCACGCTTCTAGTATACATCCTTGAGAACATGCATGAACTTTTTAAGATTTTTTTAAAACTTTTAAATATATTTTTCGAATTTTTTAAATGGGCGTGAGCACTGGAGATCGGGAGCAAAAAAAACTACTTTCCGTGAACAAATGGAAAAGAAAATGACAGCTTCTTCACACACTATGGGCTGTCGGGCCATTCTACTGGGCTTGTTCGGCCGTCCGCCGCCCATAACGGGTCTAGCAGTTCCAATAAATCGCCGAGCGTTGGGAAGGAGCACTCAAATTAGCAATCTGCCTAATCCCTATTTAGGTGCGACAAGAATGAGTTGTAGTAGGAAGGTTGGAACTAGAAATTGGATACGGTTTTACATCCCCGCTCTAGATTGAAGATAGACCGCATGACTACCAAAGTGGATCAGCTTATGGCATGAGCCTAAAGTTTTGATTTGGGGATCTTTTTGGATGTGCTGATTAACTATCACAAATCCGAACTTAACAGTAAAGGTAAGAGCTAGTCAAACTTTGTATAAAAGCTACTCCCTCCGTTCCTTGATATAAGGTGTATAGTTTTTCCTGACGGAGGGAGTATATTGAAGAAAATAGTATGGAAGAGAAGCATTTACTTATTCTTCAGAATATTTCGTTAGAATGATGAATTTAATAAATCAAGATCATCCAAGAAGACGATGTACCCGATTTGAAGATTTTTTCAAACGAGTATTCGATTTGTGTCCGCCACTAAATGCCATGAAAATATATGTGTGCTGCTCTTGATGCATAGTAAATCCTTTATTTTTTCATTCTCTCCTTTTTTTTCCTTAGTTTACTTTATAATACTTGTTCTATTTCACGTTATGTTTTCTTTTTTCAATGATCTTAGTTTTTTCCCATTTAGTTTAAAATTGTCTCTCTAGTAGCAGCGAGATTTTGTTTCATTTGGTCTACATATGTTTTCCTCCTGCAGATGAAGTTTGCTCCTTGGCGTTATGATATTGTTCGACGTGTAGTCTTGAATTCTTGATCCACCCCTAGTTGTGACCTGTTGCACAAGCATTAATTTGGTTCGTCGTATTTAAATTTGTTGTTCGATATAGATGTGATTTTTTCCACATTTGATCCGAGTTTTAACTCCTTGTGACTTTTTCCAAAGGTTGTCTTAATTTAGTCTAAAAAATTTACGAGATTTGTTCTCCGGCGATAGGACTTTGTTCCACACGGTCTTTTGCAAACTGGTTCAAGTGTATTAAGTTTTTATGACAATTCTGGCCGTGATTTTGTTTAGTTTGCAAATCGTGTCTTCCATTTGTTTCCGCCACTACATGCACTGCAAAGGAGGAAATGCCAAGGCAGCCGTCATAGACATGAGAAGAGAGCAAATCCCGCTTACTCTCAGTCTCTCACTGCATCATCGGCATGAACATGCTAGGTGTGCAGCAGACCGATCATAAGATTAACCTGACACACCCAACTTTGTGCGCTCGTGATGCTCCGATGCCTTGCTCATGAAATCGACGTGTCATTGTTGGCACTTGATCTGTTTAATTAGCTCATTCGTTTCCAGTGTGTTATGCGTTAGGTAGCATGACACAGTGCAGTGAGAACCTTTATATAAACTCAGCTTGAACAACAGGTTGGTGCAGAACCTTTGTACATACTCTCCTGAACAATGGTGCTGACAAATAGGAGTACCTAGCCATAGGATAATTTTGAGATAGTGGAGTTGAACAAATCGAAATCCCATTATGGTTTCAGCCCGGGGCCGAAATCAAGGGGCCCATCTCCGTACTGCATATGCAAACGAGAGGAGTTCGTTTCCGAGATGCCATCCCTACAAAACCTAAACTCCTGGGGAATCATGCGCTCTCAGGAGTCCAAGTGTCGGCTGGCCTATGTCTCGCTAGACCACGGTCAACGTGTCACAACCTCAAGAACTGGGGATTAGAAGAATTGAGTAATCAACTGGATAATTGGAATATGGGGTGAGAAATAGCAAGCATGAGATGTGAATCAGAGATATTTGGGTGAGAAGCGGAAGAACATGGGATGAGAAAAGAGCTGCTAGGTCTCAGCCTTTAGCAATTTCATTAATAATTTGGATGATCCTTACAACCTGACCGAGTGGTGCTTATATGGAGTACGCAGCCACAAAACAACGGCGTTACACGCGACAGTACGAGCTACAGAGAATAAACGGCTAAAACTAACAGAAACATGACCAGCAATAGCCACACGATCTTCATAACTCAAGAGGTATCGACGAATCAGAGCCGCAGGATAACTGAAATGTTGCGCTGCTACAATTCTTCAGAGATATAAATCTGGGATCATGACAATACTCCCTCCTTTAAAGACCCTTGTCCTCAAGGGTAAGATGAGAATAATCTCAAGAAGTGGTACTAATTCTCATGGTGGTAAAAAGGATAGGATCCAAACCTCAATTTCATTTCCCAAGCTGCAAGTCTTGAATAGTTGTAGAAGTAGAAGACTCATTCGATTGCTTGCATCACGATAATGCTGGTGACATGAAAAACACATTTTCAGTGTTGAATACAGTTGCCTGAGCTCAGCTGCCACACTTTCATTTCTCCACAATGAGGTATCAATAATAACAAACTCCCCAGGGCAGTATATAAATCCGCTAAGCATGGGTTTCATTGCTTGCGCTAGGATTGTCTCCAAATGAACCTCCTTTGCCCAAAGATTTTCTTCCAGTACAGCTTCAGAGTGGCCTACTATGCCCGGATCCCACTGCCATCCAATTTTCATTTCAATTGATAGCTTCCACCAGCAGAAATCGTTGTGCACTTGCACTGATGGATCACAAGAAGTCAAAGCGACTAACTGCCAAAAATACTCTGTTTCCGGACTCATGATAAAACCAAGGTGAATATTCATAGCCCAAGTGCTCTGTTTCAGGACTGCAAAGGTGGAGGTTACAGTACCCGGATTCCACTGCCAATTGGTTCTTAGTTGCAGTGAAAAACACCCCCAAGGAAATTTACTGTCATTTTGCAATGATAAACCAAAGTAATTTGAAGCTGCACACTGGGTCACACACATTTGTCTCCTGATTTTGCGAATGCTTTCAGTAGGACTAGCTAGCTTCTCATCTAAATCACCAGGCTATGTAATAATCTCAGCTGGTAGCATATTGATGACATCGTGCAGTGAGTGCTCACACTCAAGTATGATCACCTCTCCATATAAAAAATGCTCCAGAATTTGCACGTTACTGCCATCAACTCCCAGTGTGACTTTTTGGCATGTTAAATGGTGACCGTCTTTTGTTTCTTGTAGGAAAAGGCCTTGAGTGAAATGAGTTCCCCAATCATCCTCTTGGCATAAGAATACAATGACTATAAGTTCTCCTGTTAATAATTCTGAGCACTAACACTGTAAAATCCTCCCCACAACTCTTCACTGGAGCAGTAATTGTTGTGGCAGACCCACTGTATTCAATCCTTGCAAATATAAATATATTCTCTTGTTCTCCTGGGTCCCATGGCACTGTTAGAATCTTACTTTTACCACCACCTGACATATAGTTACAACATAAAATTTCTTTGAGTTTCTCCTGTAAGTATAGTTCTAGAAAACTTGTACTTTGACAACTTCTGTTCAGCAGTAAGATAGGTATCCCTTGTATTTCCTCCCTTTTTAAGAACTGACTCTCCACTGTCAGTTTCATGAGCTTCCTTCCTCTTGGTCTCCAGGTTCCCAGTGCATTCTTGGCTCAACATGGTTTAGTTTCTGATTTTCTAGCTGTTTTCCAAAAACATGGTTGAGACTATCTTCCACTCTGCTAGCAAAATCACTCAAGGGCTGAGAATACAACATTAAGCACTCTTGAGGTACTTCACATTTTGTTGCCAGATTTGCACCACAATTAATGCCAACAACAGTACCAACACCATGTTTTGGTGCTATTTTGTCATTTTGTTTTTTCAGCACGCTTTCAAGCTCTTCTCCAAACAGGTCAAAAGCTTGGTACAGAAAATAATCCAGCTCCGTTTCAAGCTCCTCTTGTTCAATTCTCAGCTGCTCTTTTGTTTTTCTCTTCTTCCTTTCCATTTCCAAAACTATCTCACTCTCAGATTCATCTTGAAATATATCAAAAGCATGGTAAAGAAAATATTCCAGCTCACTTTTCAGCTCTGCTTGTTCAGTTCTAGAGCGTTCTTCTTGTTCTATTTTTTATCTCCATTCAGCTATAAAGTTACTGATTTCATTCAAGATCACTTGATTGTTGTTCTCAACATTTATCCCCTGGTCCCGGCTAGTTGAAGGTGATTGTTCAAGAACTTGTGGCATGATCTTCTCGGCTGCAATTTTAGTGCATGTAACAGTTGCATTGTTCTCCTCAAATGTATTCCTAGATGAGGAAATTTTGGCTGAGCCCATGGCTTCATATAGATCCCGAAGCTCATATTCCTTAGCATACTGAACATCCAATTCACAGCATGACTGGTACACACATCTCTCATGCAATTCTCTGCGAGCTTCACTAGCCATGTAATCTTGTTGGTACATGATTAATAGTTTGCAACCTGACCTAGAGGCATTGGGCATCAAGTTCTCCACAATTCCATAGGTTGAGAATACTTGATAGACGACCTCTAAAGTCAATGGACGAGTTATGTGATGGATCCTCACAGCAAGCACTCTCCCATGAAGATCATCCATAGCCTCGAGCGCCTGTGGGCTGGGATTGTCAACTGCACTGCTACCTTCGACTAATGAGTATTTCGCTCCAGTGGTTCTACCCTCCAATGAAGGCTGGGCAGTGCACTTGAATGGATGTAGAATTTTCAGTTCAGCCTCGTGAGCATATCGAATTTCCAGTTGACAACATGATTGGTATATGTACCTTCCGTGTAGCAGCTTCTGAGCTTTCTCTGCCATTTGCTCATGTTGGTACTGAATTAATACCCGATCTCCAATCGAAGAGTCTATGGGAGTTATCATCTCTACTGCTCCATAGTCTGAAAAGACTTGGTAAAGCAAATCTGAAGTCACAGGATAGGTCATCATGTGAATCTTCACTGACAACACCCTCGTATCAGAGCTAGAATGTGACTTTTCGTCGAACACTTGACAAGCATGTCGCATTGTTGGAAGCTGACCACTTGAATCAGTGCACCTGCCTTGTAAATACAGACTCTGCTATGTTTCTACACCATTGTTGCAGTCCTCATGTGTCATGTCACCAGGCCCTTTCCCTAAACTGACACGCGACCTTCCGTCGAACACCTTGTGGGCATGCTGTTGTGGAGTGTTTCCGATACATACATCACACCCCTGACCACCAATGCTTTGGAAGCTTGCTGTCGTGGGAGAAACGGTGGTGAAGCAGCCCTGCTCGGGTGCTGAACGAACCCATGACCTTGCTTCTCCATAGCCCACCTCCGCTGAGGAGAAAAATACTCCTCCACCTCCTTGCTGCGTGTCACCATGGATTCAAGTCACAGATCTGGTTGAGGAATTTTACCAAGGGAGTAACGAATCCAGCCCCAACCTAACCAGATCCACGCTTGGGTCTTCCACAGTGCCCTTGACTCCGAATTTCAGAAATCAAGGCCAAGAGCGAGGCTCTGATACCACTTTGTCACAACCTCAAGAACTGGGGATTAGAAGAATTGAGTAATCAACTGGATAATTGGAATATGGGGTGAGAAATAGCGAGCATGAGATGTGAATCAGAGATATTTGGGTGAGAAGCGGAAGAACATGGGATGAGAAAAGAGCTGCTAGGTCTCAGCCTTTAGCAATTTCATTAATAATTTGGATGATCCTTACAACCTGACCGAGTGGTCCTTATATGGAGTACGCAGCCACAAAAACAACGGCGTTACACGCGACAGTACGAGCTACAGAGAATAAACGGCTAAAACTAACAGAAACATGACCAGCAATAGCCACGATCTTCATAACTCAAGAGGTATCGACGAATCAGAGCCGCAGGATAACTGAAATGTTGCGCTGCTACAATTCTTCAGAGATATAAATCTGTGATCATGACACAAGGAACATGATTGCTGGTAAAAAAAATATGATAAAAAGATCGTGATTGTTAGGCGGTTTGCTGGGTCTTGAACGGTCAGCAGCCTCACCTGGTCCTCTCCACAAACCCGGAAGTGGTCAGCAGCTGCGTACCGAGATCCCTCCCTCCTACTCCTCGAGCCACCGCACCTCCCATGCCCGCCGCCGCCTCCATTGCCATGGCCGATCCGCTGTTGTACCCGTAGGGATCCTCCTGCACCGCCGATCTATAACCCGTACCAGGACCTCAACATCCCTACAGCCTACAAGAACCTGTACAACCTGCCCACCACCCGGACTTCCTGTTCTAGGAGGAGGTCCTCGTGCAGCGTAGAACTGATTTTTCTTCTTCGGGAGCTAAAATTCTTACCTGAATTGTAGTCATGATTTTGTTACGTTTGCTCTACATATTTTTTCCTCGTGCGGACGAAGTCTGCTCCTCGGGCGCTACGAAATTTCCGATGTGTAGTTTTATTTTTGTTCCATCCCTAAATGTGACTTATTGCTTTTTCATCCTATTTGAACTATTGTTCCGTGTAGATGTGATTTTTGTTCCATCTGATCTAACATTTTATTCCTTTTGTACTCGTGATTTTTCCAGCTCTAGTCTTCATTTTGTTCCAGTTCGTTTAAGAAAATTGTTCCAAGTGTAGATCTTATTTGTTCTCCAGCGACAACACTTTTTCATAGTTTGTTTGCAAACATGTTCATGTGCATTGAATTCTTGTCCCCATTGTAGTCATGATTTGTTCTAGATTGTCTATAACTTGCTCCCAGTGGAGAAGATATTTTTTCGCCGAGGACTATCTTTTCTCAAATTTAGTCGTTTGTAAACCAGTTCATGATATGTACCAAAATCCTCGTCCCAGTTGAAGTCATGATTTTATTTCAATTATTCTACAATTTACTTTCCTTGTAGATGTTTTTTGTTCTCTAAAGGCCAAAATTTTGGTTCACCTAACACTTTGCAAAATGGTTGGGATATCCACCAAATTATAGTCATATATTGTCTGTCCAGGGAGTTTAGGAGCTATTTATATGCCATGCTCCTAGGAAAGCTATGAAGAAAAAAGTATGGAAGAGAATATCACTTTAGTTATTATTTATAATATTTTTTTTGGGATGATGAATTGAATAAATCAAGATCCCCCAAGAAGATGAGAAACCCAATTTCAAGAGTCTGTCAAGCGAGTTTTCCATTTGTATCCGCCAGTACATGCCATGAAAAAAATATTAGTTGTGCCGCTCTTGATATCTAGTGAACTCCTTTATTTTTTTTCTTTATTTTTATTTTTCTTTTAGTTTACTTTATAAATATTGGTTCAATTTAAACTGATGTTTTCTTTTTCAGTTATTTCTCTCTTCCATTTAGTTTAAACTTGTCTCTATTTGGCGTATAGTTGTGATTTGTTTAATGAGTCTAACTTTTGATCCATGTAGATGTGATGTTCCTCGGACGTTAAAGTTCTTGTCCCAAATGTAGTCATGATTTTGTTTCATTTGGTCTACATTTTGTTTCTCCTGGAGACGATGTTTGTTCCTTGGGCTGGTCTACATTGCTCGACGTGTAGTCTTGAATTCTTGTTCCATCCCTCGTTGTGACTTGTTGCACGAGCATTAATTTGGTTCATCGTATTTGAAATTGTTGTTCCATGTAGATGTGATTTTTGTTCCGTTTGACATGAGCTTTTACTCCTTTTATATTTGTGACTTTTCCAACCGTGATCTTGGTTCAGTCTAAGAAATTTGCGTGATTTGTTTTCCGGCGATAACACTTTGTTGCACACAGTCGTTTGCAAACTGTTTCATGTGTACTAAGTTCTTGTCACAACTGTAGTTGTGATTTTGTTCTTGCTTGCAAAATCACGTCTTCCATTTGTTTCCGCCTACATGCATCGCAAAGGATGAAATGTCAAGGCAGCCGTCGTAGACATGAGAAGAGAACTGATCACGCTTACTCTCACTACATCATTTGGCATGAACGGGCTAGGTGTGCAGCAGCTCGATCATAAGATTAACCTGACACACGCAATTTAGTTCAAAGGTCAGAAGCATAACGCGTGCTGAAGCTGAGTAGTTGAGAGGCCGGCATGCATGCGTGCGCTGTGAGTGACCAAAGCTTGTCCTCCGCACAGTGCAGTGCTGGGCAGAACCTTTATATATACGATCCCCTGAACAACAGGTGGGTGCATAACCTTTGTAGATACCCTCGTGAACAATGGGTGCTGACAAATAGATACCAAGGTATAGGAGAATTTTGAGATACTGGAGTAGAACAAACCGAAATCCCAATATGGTTTTGGCTCGGCCTTCTTCGGCGGCACGACCTTGGAGCAGGGCCTACAGGGGCGGAGCCAACGTATATGCGTTGGGTGCACATCACATCACCCAAGGGATTTTGCCGGTGAAGTAGCACTATGCGTGTAGTCAGCTGGCTGAACCCAACAAAAATTCAAAGTCTGAACCCATCAAGTCGTCAAATGAGCTAGCTAGAAGGCTTTTGGCCCATGTATAATCAGTCTCACAAGTCACGATGTATTAGGCCAGCTGACAGCCCACAAGTAAAACGAGTTAATCTGGACTCCTAGTCTCGTACAATCTACGGAACACGTACCAGCCTCGATTAGCTTCGCCAGCGCCGCAACACCGAAAGCGAAAGAACGACGGTTCATCTCTGAACTCCGATTCTCTGAATCTCTGATCTCTCTTCTCCTGGACGCCGGCGGCCGGCAGCGGCAAGGGTACACGGCGGCGATCAAACTCTGATTCTCTGAATATCTGATTTAGCCATCCAAGCACGATGATCCCTTCTTCTTTTCATCTTGTGAAAGTCTTGCCTAGCCCTAATGTTCTGATTGCTTTTCCCTAGACACTGTTTGATCCTAGATCATGGAACGGTATTATGGGAAGACAAAATGTCAATGGATTCAGTTACTGATGAAGGTACTTCAAGGCTATCCGTCAGACGCAAGCAATCAGATGCTGATAATGCTAGTCTCATTTCCAATTAGAGGGAAATTGATCTAGACGAACTGCCTTATGAATTATGATCCTGCTGATCGAAAGAGAATTTCAGAGTACACTTGTAATCCTAAGAAGCAAGATGAGATCAGGAGAAGATATTTAACCAGGGGACCAAACAGGCCACCACCTGATTTTAATTATCCATGTAGGCTTATTGGAGATGACCAACGGAAATTTAATCCAGAATGGTTCAAAAAATATGGTGGTTGGCTTGAGTACAGTGAGAAGGTGGATAAAGCCTTTTGTTTGTGCTGCTACCTTTTCAGAGATTACAATGAAGGACAAGCTGGGACTGATGCATTTGCAATTAAAGGTTGGAACGGTTGGAACAAGATGTCGAGATTGGATACTCATATGGGTAAGGGAAATGTTAATAGCTTCCATAATGTAGCAGTAAAAAGATGTGATGCTTTGATGAATCAAGATCAGTCAACTCAGGTTGCTCTCAATAAGGCTACTGATTTCACAAAAAAGAAAAATCGTATTCGGCTTAATGCTTCAATTGATTCTGTTAGATACTTGTTGAGTCAAGGCTTAGCTTTTCGATGCCATGATGAATCAAAAGAGTCAAAAAAATAAGGGAAAGTTTCGAGAGTTGGTAAAGACTTTGGCAAATCAAAATGACGATATATGGAAGGTAGTTCTTGAGAATGCTCCAGAAAATTGTCAATGGGATGTGGAGATATTCAAAAGGAATTTATTAGTTATTTTGCAAAGGTAAAATAATAATTATGTTACATTGTCTAATAGTTCTGTTTTTTTGCAAGTAATAATCGATCTCTAATGATTTGTTAATATTTTCTGAGATAACTCTAAGTTCTATCACTAAAGAAATTGGAGGTGATGTATTCAGTTCTTGACAAGCATGCATTCATTGTTGAACGGTTAGTTAGAGTTGTACATGTGAAGGAAACATCAGCAGCATGTCTCAAGGACGCTCTTCAAATATTATTCGCTGATATTAAATTAAGCATAAAACAAGTCAGAGGCCAATGTTATGTCGATCGTCATGCGCCGCGGAAAAAAACCAACAAAACAAACCTCCATCAATACCTAATAGAGTGTCTTAATTCTGTTATTGACTGGCAACTTCGAGAATTTGATGATCGTTTCAATGACGTAAATTCTGCATGATTTGGTCACATGGCTTTTGTTCCAAAGGATTCTTTTGTTGCATTCAACTTGGAGAGTTTACTGGAGCTAGCTAAGTTTTATCCGGAAGATTTTGTCTGAAAAATTGGATGATCTTGGTCATGAA
Source organism: Poa pratensis (assembly GCA_947311845.1). Taxonomy (NCBI): domain Eukaryota; kingdom Viridiplantae; phylum Streptophyta; class Magnoliopsida; order Poales; family Poaceae; genus Poa; species Poa pratensis. The sequence continues at coordinate 31,443,209 of CAMZMU010000034.1, read as the reverse complement.
CTTCACTTAATTACATGGACAATGTGCGAGCGGGTGAAAGGTTTGCCAATTTGGATGGAATTGCTGATCTTGCTAAATTAATGGTAGAGACAAATAAGCATATTACTTTTCCATTGGTGTATCAACTTTTAAAGCTAGTACTCATATTGCTGGTTGCCACTGCATCAGTGGAGAGATGCTTCTCAGCTATGAATGTTGTGAAGAAAAAATTGCGCAATAAAATGGGTGACGAGTTTATGAGTGATTGTCTAACTTGCTATGTGTGAGAAAGACATGTTTTCTACCATTAGTAACGATGACGTGTCTGATTCTTTTTAAAAAGATGAAAGATCGGTGTGGGAAACTTTCAAATATGAGTCACTTTACATGTTTCACTTTATTAAACTTGTTTAATATTCAGGAAATTAAATTTTCATTTTTTGTTTGATTTTGCAGGAGGCCAGAAGCTGCCAATAAAGTAAAATATTGTTTGTGCTACTTTATTTTAGATATGTAAACAAGTGTTTTAAGGATTTTAAATCCTCGGTATGTCTTCCTCTTTCAGTTTTCATATATAGCAGCGATAAGCGTTATTATATTTTGGTTTACTGTCATATTTTTTAGTGGTATGGCTTGTACTGAGACGGTCTAAGCTTTAAAATACAATAGCCAGTTAATGATCAAATCTCGGTGAACCCATCGGCCAAAATTCCTGGCTCCGCCCCTGATGGCCTACATTCCTCGGCGGCATGGCTCCGCAGCTGAAGTGACAAGCAAGGCCGACCTAGAGAATGAAGATCGGAATGGACGCCAAAGATCTTGGGCCTGCCGTTGATTCCTAGCTGGTGGAGCGAGTGAAGGAGTGAGAGTGGCCAACACTGGCGGAGCTCCATTTAGGCCGACCCGGGCCACGGCCCGCCCAGGTTTTTTGCCAAAAAAAAATTGACTAGTAGTATGCAGCAAATGCGGCCCAGCCCATCAACGCACACAGGCCAATTTCCTCATCTCTGCGCCTCGTCCTTCTCTTCTCACGCTGCTCACAGAACCACCGACCACGGCCATGGAGAGAGATTGCTACTTTGCAAGGTCTAGCGATTTAGACACGGATTAGACAAGAAAATACGGAGAAAAGGGGGGATCGGTGGAGGGCAAGCAGCAGCGCCGCCCGCAGCTTGGGGGCGGCCAGCCAGCCACGGACGTCGGGCAAGGCACGACCGCAAAGGCCGGAGGTCCAGCAGCCGGATCGATCGAAGCTGCGGCCTCAAATCGAGCCCCATTCTTCTCCAATTTTGTTGCTCAGGTACTTCTCCTTTCTTTTCCCAATTTTTTGGTTATCAATTTGATGGCACGGTTGATTCCTTACCGATTTGTTGTTCAATTGGAAGAGTTGAAGAATATATCAGCATTGATTGATCTTTGTCGATGCCTTGTGGAGACGGGAAGACATACTATTTACAATTTGATTGAAAGGCTACTTCGTCTGCTTATTACCCTTCCGGTTTCTACGGCGACTGCTGAACGCGCATTCTCTAGTATGAAGATTATTAAAACAAGGTTGCGCAATAAGATGGAAGATGACAATCTTACGAACCAGATGTTAATTAACATAGAGGGTGAAATTCTGGAGGAATACAGCTACGATGATGTCATTGCAGATTTTAGAAGGATCAAGAATCGAAGTGCTGATTGTATCTGAGCATCTCCCTGCGTACACATCTCTTGACTGATGTGTAGCTTCTTTTGATATAGCTTCTTTTGTTTAGTAGTAATTCTATATATATATATATATATATATATATGATGTATGCATGTGCTGATGAACAAATGACTAATATGAAGTGGTATTGGTTTAGAGCAATTTTTTGTGCTTTCTTATAGTCTGGCCCGCCCATAAATTCTTTTTGAGCTCCGCCACTGGTGGCCAAGTGCGTCTCCAGTAATGATACGACCAGCCATGCCGAACGCAAAGATCTACTGCCTTGATCACGCACGACACGACAACCCCTCTGCCGTTTGCAATCACTACTCGGTCGAGATGTTATGCTAATCATGTTTCAGCGTTTAACCAAGGCGGCAAGGCCTAGTGTTTACTTTGTCTCCCCCTGCCCCTCTAGATCTTTTCTTATTATTGGGCATACTTGTGGTGCTACCCAGCAATCTTTTCTAACATTTGTTCCGTGCTTCGGACTTTGTATGCACTTGCTTGGCATGTTACTTTATTTATAAAGCGGGACGAAATCTGTTTCGAGTATTTACTTTGTCTTGTACTCACTCCCTTTCATATTAGACAACTTTCATTTGTCCACATGTGGATTTATTTATATATGTAATATGTCTAACCACATCCACATTTAAACAAATGTAAGTAATCTAAATGGAAGGAGGGAGTAGCCAACTGTCCCAAAGTGGACCTTGCGGGTTGTTCAAACAAGGAGACTCGTTTATGTTTGAACCCAGGTTTAACATTTAGTTTTCAGTTTATCTTTCACCAATGGCAGAGATTCGCACTTTTTACGAAATTAACGATATTTTGAAGAAAAATTCAAAAAATTCGGTCGGATTCAAATTCTAGAGCTTAAAACATTTAGCAAAAAAATGTAATATTGCAGATTCGAACTCACAACCATGCACAGCATTGACCGGACGCTCAACCAACTGCATATTTCGTATTACATATTTTCAAATTAAGCCGAAAATTTTAATCTATTTTATCTTCTTTCGCCCCTCTCCGAGATTCGTTATTTCGCGAAATTCGTCCGAAATTTTGACGAAATTATTTTCCCTGGTCCGAACACGCAAAAATTGAAGCTGCACTTCATAACCATTTTAAAAATCGTTTTGGAGTTCCTGTGGGTCGTGTCACCAGCCTTGATTGTGATTCCTTGCAGATTGAACAACGAGACCTGGGAGTGCTCGAGAGATGCTTCACTGAGGATGAAATTCTCGAAACGATAAATGACATGCCCAGCAAGAAGGCACTGGGACCGGATGGGTACTCAATTCAATTCTACAAAAAATGTTGGAGCATTATCAGAACGGATCGAATGGTGGCTTTCTCTGCGCTCTTCAATTTAAGAGGTCGTGCCACGGATCAAATTAATTGTGAGTATACCGTCCTGCTGCCTAAGAAACCGGGGCCCATAGTCCCGGCTGACTTCACGCCCATAAGCCTTTTTTTTGAATTTTTCCACCACTATATTAGGTCAGCAAGCCCGCCTCATTAAAAACCTCCCAGTCCCTTTCGGTATCCTGGAAGGAAAAGAGTGCGTCAACAAACTTGCTGCCTCAGATAAACAGAGATACATCATTCGTTACATCGGGGATAATAAAGCTAGGGGGATCGCAGTCCCAAAAAACAGGAGAATCAGAATCAAAGCAAGACCTAGCTAGTTTGTGAGCAACCATATTTGCCTCACGGAAGCAATGATGCATGGAAATATCACCAATCCTGGAAGCTATTTGAAAGCAGTATGCCAACACGGCTGTATACACACCTCTGATCTCTATCTCGCCATTGAACGCCTGAACCAGTTCAAGGCAGTCCGATTCGATGGAGATTGGACGACAGCCCACATGGTCCACCAACTCTAATCCCCTTAGCAGAGAGAAAGCCTCGGCAGTAGTTGCATCCGGTAGGTCTAGCAAGGCATGGCTAGAACCAGCAATTGCCTCCCCTTTGTTGTTCCGAATGATTGCACCCGTAGCACCTGTTCCATTAGGGAAAAAACATGCATCAATATTTAACTTATATGTATTCGGTTTCGGCTTACTCCAAACAATCTCCTTCGGTTGTGCTTTTTCCTGGGCTGCGTAGAAATTTGATTTCAAAGCTTGTATTGCAAAAGCAGTCTGGCGTGGCGGAGCAATAGACTCTCCTTTTACGTATTCTCTTCGCTGCCACCAAATGTACCAAGCCCCCACCACAATTAACTCCTTCAGATCAGTAAGTTCAGTATGATCCGGTCCATGATTTCGAAGAAGCTCCTCGAGAATCACCGAACCAGAACGATCCACCAAGACCGAGTTAATCAAAGAGCTACTAGACTTGGCAAAGAGCTTTCCAATCTGGTGGGATCCAACCAAGGGACTTTTCTCCAAAATAAATCCCTCCACGATAACTTCAAACTTGTAAGAGAATCGGCAAAGAAAATTGCATCATCTCTTACTAAGTGTTTTTCATGTGTAGATGTAGTGTTTTATCATTTTACCGCGTGCACACCTTTCACCAGGATCCAAAAAAATAAAGAGGAAAAATTCAAGCCAAGGAAAGGAAAGGGCTAATTATAGTTGTCATTTTGTTTTAGTTGGTCTAAAGCTTTGCTCCTAGTGAAGATGAGATTTTTTTCCCGGGCGCTAACAAGTAGTTTCAAATTTAGTCATTCGTAAACTCGTTCAGATAGCAACTGAGCGTCATGCATGTGTTCCGTTTTGAATGTTGTGAGTTGTGACTGAACTACTCGGTACTAAGCGCCGTAGTTGAGTCATGCCTGCTGTGAGTAGCCAAGATTGTCCTCTGCACCATTTGTGCAGAATCCTTTATATACATGAGCAACGGCTGCAGACAATTTGATACGGAGCTATAGGACGACCTTTATTTTCAATGTTAGATTCTGAAATATTGGAGTAGACCAAGTTTTGAAATCCCATTATGGTTTTGGGTCGGCCCCGCCGGTGGAAAAAGTCTCTCCACGAAATGCCACGCGCCTCGGCGGCACCGCGCAGGCGGCATGTCCGGCCTTCCTCGGCGCTATGATGTCGCCGTGCTCGACAGAAGCGGAAGCGACAAGCAGGAACGCAAGCAGGATTGCCATGGCCATTCTGGCGCCTGCCATCGCTTCCTAGCTCTAGGTGGTGAGAGTGGCGAAGTGCGTCCAGTACTTGTACGATCGACCAGCCATGCCCAAGCCGATCGCCGTGAACGCAAGAAGCATCTACACTAGTCGATCCTTCATGTCAGCACTAATCTTGACATGCAATTTGTTAGTTGCATAGGTTGTTAGCTAGCTGCACGTCCGAGTCGTGTGCACGCATGCATCCACTAGAATAGGTCGTGGTTAGTGGCGTGAGTGCAGTGGCGGAGCCTGAAACGATTGTAGAATGGTATTGAGATAGGGTGGATGGTGTGCTAAGGTATTGTGGTCTTCATGCTTGTGAGCTACTCCCTCCATTTTTTAATATAAGATGTTTTACGTGTTGCACATATTGTTTAGATACATACTACGATGAGTGAACATGCACACTACATGTGCACATGTACAAATGTTAAAATATCTTATATTCCCTCCGTTCATAAAAGGATGCCACAACTTTGTCCAAACGTGCATGCATCTAGACATACTTTAGTGTGTAGATACATGCATGTTTGGACAAAGTTGAGATATTATTTTATTTTATTTTAGATAAAGGGAGAAAAAAATGATATCATTTTATGAATGGAGGGAGTATTAAAAACGGAGGGAGTAGATGTCACATAGTTTCTCTACTGTGTAATATTGACAGGCCGGTGCTACAGCACTGGTAGCACCAGGCGTAGCTCCGCCCCTGCGTGAGTGCATGACTAGTGGAGTTAGTTGGCTAAGTGCCTGGTTGCCTGCGAGTGCAGTGCTTAAGAGAGTTGTGTCTGTGCGTGTAGTGAGAGGAGTGCCAGACAAGAGGAACATGTAGTCTCAGAGGTGTAGCTTCCGTATGTGCTGAGTGTGGCTCGGAGAGCTCCCCTGGTCACTACAAGTGCTCATCTGGTAGTGCTGCGTGTGTGCGTAAGTACCTCCATGTATGTGTTTGAGTATTTGGGAGAAATAAAGCTAAGATACAGGCATATGTGCGCCGCGGCGTTCGAGCGCCGAAAAAGTATTGGTTTCTCCTTGACTATCTCTATCCGGCGTCCGCGTCGCCGGGAGGCTGCTCGGTGTGTGTCGTCGGTGGCCAGCCCCAACACGTCACAACTCACAAGATATGTCTGACCAAATGCATGTACCGTGTTTCAGCGTTTAATTTTCGTTTTGTTCGTTCCATGCAGTCCACATAAGCATCCACATGCTAAGTTCAGGATGAGGCCTTTTCTTCGGTTGTTCCAGTCGTAGCGTGTTTAGCGATGGTCTAAGTCCTGGCACTAGTAGAAAAAGGCCCTATGGTCCCAGTTTGGTTGGGCTATCAGTTCTGGTTTTCGAACCGAGACTGGCCAATCGGGACTAATGTTGGTCCCGGTTCGTGGCCGAACCGGGACCAATGGGTGTCCACGTGGCCTGTTCTGCAGCGTGTGGAGGGAGAATCATTGGTCCCGGTTCATAATACGAACGGGGACTGATGTTTTGATTTTTTTTTTTGAACAATGATTTTGTATTTAGGGTTTAGGGTTTAGGTTTTATTTGGGCCACTTCTCTTTGTCCCGTCGCCCGGCGCCTCCATCCACCTCCTCTCCCTTTCGCCGGTGCCTCCGTCGTCTCCCTCTTCTTCGCATCACCGACGTGCTCTCCATCTCTCACTCGCCGGCTCATCGAGTCCAAGCTTCGATATTTCTGTGCAGGTACTACTCGCCGGCTCATCTCTCACTCGCCGGCTCTCCATCTCACACTCAATTCGATGGTACTACATACAGCAATGAAGGAACCACTATTACACATCATCGTCATGAATATATTACACACATCTCATTCGTCGTGCTTGGTCGAACATATTACATGTACACACGAGTTTCATGCATATATACATCTCTTTTACACTCGCATTTCAACCTTCCCATAGTATTCTCCCTTCGGATCTAGACCTCTGCATCTAAGAATCCCGCAATTTCCTCTTGAATTGCTCGTACGCGATCTTGTGGTAGAAGACCGTCCCGCAACCGTTCGATCTAATTTAAAGAAGGGGTCAATATATATGAATGAAACTAAACACAATGATGGCAATAAACTAAAATTGTGAATATTGTTTGCGTACTTCAAGTTGTTCTAAGTACCGGCTGCCCGTCTCTTGGGTCGTCTGGCGAATGAACTCGCAAACGTAGTATCCACATAAATTATTCCCATGTTCCTGACTCAAGCACTTTACGAGAACAGAGTTCAATCAAAATAATAATCAAGCATGCTAATGGTATTGAAACTAGAATCAAAGAGATGTGCGGCTCTAGCTAGTAGTACTTATATTCATTGGTTTAAATGTATGCTTCGGCGCCCAAATACCCCTAGCCTTGGCGGTGAACCGTTTCCAAGCCCTGTCCGGCAAAGAAAATGAATAAAGGAGTTACATATTAATTACTTGCTACCAGGGAATGAATGGAAAGTTGTCGATATAGTGCCATAATGATTGAAATTACCCTTGGAGGCATTCCTGCATGTTCGCCCACTCCTCAAGGGGTTTACGTTTCGAGTCCATGACTTGTACTACTCCTTTGTCAGGTTTAATGATTAGCAGAATAAGGTGGAAGCTGCGCACGTATAAGTCATCAATTATACACTTAACATCGAGTAAGCGAAATAGAATGTGTACAAGAAAGTAACACTCACCCGTAGTTGTTGATACGTCTCAAACGTATCTATAATTTTTGATGTTCCATGCTGTTATTATATCAATTGCTACATATTTTGGCTACACTTTATATCATTTTTATGCATTTTCTGGGACTAACCTATTAACAAGATGCCACAGTGCCATTCTCGGAATTGGACGAAACAAAAGACATCGTCAATAATATCACGAGTAGATCACGGAGTCCAAAGGGGAGTCGGAGCAGACCCACCAGGGGGCCACGCCACACTAGGGCGCGGCCCAGGGTGGGCCCGCGCCCCCCTATGGCGTGGTGGCCCCCCTCGGCCACTGACGCTGCCTCTTCGCCTATATATTCTCCGCGACGCGAAAACCCTATTACGGTCGATCATATTCCACGAAAAGTTCCGTTGCGGCCGTCATCGTCAATCTCAGATCGCAGGAGTTCTGAAGCTCTTCCCGGCACCCTGCCGGAGGGGAGATCATCACCGGAGGGCTCTACATCACCATGCCTGCCTCCGGAGTGATGCGTGAGTAGTCCACCCCTGGACTACGGGTCCATTGCAGTAGCTAGATGGTTGTCTCTCTACCTTGTGCCTCCATGTTTAGATCTTGTGAGCTGCCTAACATGATCAAGATCATCTTATTGTAATGCTAGATGTTGTGTTTGCTGGGATCCGATGAATATTGATACCATGTTTATTCAATTTGTTTATCTATGTGCTATTGATCTTGCATGCTCTCCGTTGCTAGTAGATGCTTTGGCCAAGTAGATGCTTGTGACTCCAAGAGGGGGTATTTATGCTAGATAGTGGGTTCAGTCTCTAGATATCTGGATCAGTGACAGAAAGGTCTAAGATGATAGATGTGCTGTTGCTACTAGGGATAAAACATTGGTGCAGTGTCCAAGGGCACTTGTATTGATTACATTACACACTTTACTTCATGCAATAATCTGTTGTTAGCAACTTAATACTGAACAGGATGCGGATGCTGCCTTGAAGGTGGATTATCTAGGCATAGATGCGGTTGGAATAACGGTCTATGTACTTTGTTGTAATGCCCAACTAGATTTCATAGTAGACATCTTGGCATGTATTGCTTTGTTATGCCCTCTCTATTTGTCAATTGCCCAGCTGTAATTTGTTTACCCAACATGCTAGTTATCTGTTCTGAGAGAGACACCACTAGTGAACTGTGGACCCTGGTCCAATTTCCTCATACTGTTTACACAACCTGCTGCAATCATCTGTTTCCTGTTACTTGCTGTTTTTCCACACCATACGTTTAACTCTTTGTTTCTGCAAGACCGGAGAGATTGACAACCTCTCTGTTTCGTGTTGGGCAAAGTTCTGGTTTGTGTCTGTGCAGATTCCACGTTGGTGCAAGCTCCCTAGCGCCAGGGGGAGTCAACATCAACAACCTTCCGATAGATCGTCAAGTCCTACTGGATTGATAACCTTGGGTAGATTTCTCAAGGGAAAATTTCTGCTGTCTACATCATAACCTTCCTTTTGGGGTTCACCAACACGTAGCCATCAAGCTGTTTTCTGGCGCCGTTGCCGGGGAAGTACTCATCATCACCATCATCATCATCCTCAAATACTCTCCCGTCAACCAGGCACCAGTTGTAAGGAAATAGTATTTCCCTTTTGGTTTCGGAAAACCTTAACGCCCTTACCAAGTTATCCTCTGTGTCGATGTAATGACTTTGGAGAGTTTTTTGATGAATGAAATATGGGTCAATGAACCCAATGTCATAGATTTGTCCTCTTTTGCATTGGAGAATCTTCATTCTGCATAATTAATATAGTGATGAGTAAGATTATACATGCAATGAACGAGCTGAGCTAGCTAGAGACTTAATTACAGAAATAATACTTACAGACAATAGGCACTGAGGATAGATTTGTCGATGGCGTCTTGTTGGTATATCTGAAATAATTCACAAAATTCAATCATTACCACGCCATTTCCATGCCGTAATGCTCGTTTTTATAGCCCACGTAGATCCAGTTTACCCCTTCCTCTGAGGCTCGCATGTACCACTTATGCAATCTTCGCATTTTTGTTGGTAGACCGTTGACTAGCTCAGGTTTGACGAGAGTATACCCATGCCGGTATTGGTATGCTACTTCCTGGAACTCTTGTAATTGCGCTAAGTACTGAGGAATAGACATGCCCTGAGCAGCGGCCGCTTCTCCGTACATTGCAACAAACTCAGGATCGACGTCGACTGCACCTGTGCTCGACCCCTCCTCGGTATTGGAAAACACTTTGAGCGGGGGGCACGACTGGTTTTTCTGTTTTCCGAGCTGGGGAACTGATTTCCCGCTTGCACTACTACTCTTCGACTGCTGCTTATTTGCCTGAACCGACTTGCGAATAGAGCGGTCATAGTCTGGTGTCAGCCTTGGCGGGGGTTGTTCAAGGGTCTTTAGCATTTTGAAGACGGCGGCTTTTTCTTCTGGGGTGGAGGGGAACTCTGCCGCTTTCGGCTTCTTCCGGCTAGCCAACCACTCTTTATGTTTGGCATTTGCGATCGCGGCATTTTCCTCCACTGTATAGTCATAAGGTCTCATGGGAAGATTCTTATGAGGTACTTCTGGGAGGGGTGACCTTTTACGTTTCGGTGATCGCTTACCCCTCATAGTACCAGCGGTGGGCGGAGACGGCTGACGCGGCGGCGGAGACGACTGACGCGGCGGCGGAGACGGCTGCGCTGGAGACTGGTGAGGCGGCGGAGACGGCGCCTGAGGCGGCGGCGGCGAAGAGGACTGTTGCGCTGGAGACTGGTGAGGCGGCGACGAAGATGGATTGCTACTCCGAGGAGTCGATGCCCTTGGCTGCCAGTTTGGAAGCACGATGAATTCCTTTGGCCATAGAATGGTCCCTTTTTTGGCTTCTCCAAGTTCAACCACCTCCCCATCTTCACCTGCAGGGTGTTCCAGCTTCAGCTCCTCAAATTCTTTCATCACTTCATCCACCCCGACAACAGCGTAGCCATGTGGAACCGGAGAGAAATATAAAGTTGCATTAGGTCCAATTGGTACGGCATAGCCGACCGCCACCTTCATGGTTAAGTTAAAAACTTTCACATGTAGCTCACAAGGTGTGCTCTCCGTGATATCATCCACTGGGTAGCGACGAAGAGGAGCCAACGTCAGTGCATCATCATTACCATCCTGGAGCTCCGTGGAAGCCACGCTGCTTTTCCGATTCGATGGGCCGCCGGTACCATCGCATGCAGCTTCTACCATGTGCCGCTGAGATTGGCCGCTAGTACCTTGCTGGCTTGTGAGCTGTTGGATCAGCACTAGCACAACCACTTTGTGAGCCACACGACCCTATATATAGCCCACCTCTCGGACATGTTTGGCACTCAATCTGTACTCATTGTAGTTCATTTCGTAAACAAAGCATTCGGATTCCCTGCATACGTCCGACGATGCATTTGATATGCGGGCACTCACGAGCCACCGTCAGGTTGTATGCAGGGGAAATCGTATGTTTTGTTCTATCTACAAAATCATTCAGTTCATCGACCGAATACAAATCATTCGCATATAGTCAAAACATACGGTTTGTATTCGCATGTAGCCATTATTACACATCACCAACATCCCTAGCCGAGCCCGCCGTGTCCTCCGCCGGTGCCGCACACTATTCCTCCACACCGCCCTTCGTCCCCTCCCCAAGGTGCTGCCCTCTCCCTCCCCTACCTCCCCTACCTAGGTTGCATGCACCTTAGCTGTTTGATCAAATTCCCCACTCATTTTTTCAGATCTCGGCGACGATGTCCGGCCTTATGGATGCGAGGGGCGATGTCCGGGACTGGGCTCCGCCGGGCTGGCACTGTGAGGTGGTATCTTCGGGATGCGTCGCTTGGTGAGGAATCCGGGTGACGTCGTCGACCCGGATCTTGTTTGGTGGAAATCGCATGGGCCACACTCGGTGCAGAGGGAGCCGGCCCCCGAGGAGGTGGTACGTCGCCGTATCAGGGAGGAAAACGAGCACGTCAATCGCTATGTGTTTATGTTGGATACGCCAGCGGTGTATGACAGTACATGGATGGCTCTTCATAGGGATCCTTCTCACGTGAGTATTGACCCTGTGATGGTTCCTGCTCTTTGGGTGCGTAGCGCCGGCCGCTCAGCACCCCGTCGCTTAGGACCCGGCAAAAGTTAGTGATATTATTCGTGATGTATTATGATTAAATAAAAATGGACCTGAGCTATGTAACTGGATTAAATGAAGATGTATGCGAGATACTTTTGTATTATTTAAGCAATGGATAATCCCCTAAGATTTGTTCTATCTACAAAATCTTTCAGTTCATCGACCGAATACAAATCATTCGCATAAAGGTTATATGCATGGGTCAGTTTTCACCAACATCAGTTATATGCAGAGATTGTATTGGGAACTATTCAGAATGCCGGGAACCATGCATTACATATGGTCACTTGTTTTCTAAAAGGTTTAATACATTACTACACATCACATAAAGGTTTAATACATTACATTGATTTACATAAAAGCCATGAACCCTTCTTCGCGTATGTCCCTGGCCTATGATCGCTTCGGCCGTAACCATGGAGCATCTTCATTATTTAACGGGATGCTTGGGTCAGTTTTCACTGTGAAGGGCGGAATTTCATCAAACTTATCATAATCTGCTGACATGTCTGTCTTGTCCTCGACTCCCACGATGTTTCTTTTCCCTGAAAGAACTATGTGACGCTTTGGCTCATCGTCTGATGTATTCGTTTGCTTTTTTTTTCTTTTTTTCGGTCTGGAGGACATGTCCTTCACATAGAAAACCTGAGCCACATCATTGGCTAGGACGAATGGTTCGTTCCTGTAACAACCAAGATTCTTGAGATCCACTGTTGTCATTCCGTACAGCTGGTCTACCTTTATCCCTTCTCCATTCATGTTGACCCAACTGCACCGAAACAAAGGGACCTTAAAAGTAGGTCCATAGTCAAGTTCCCATATCTCCTCTATGTAACCATAGTATGTGTCCTTTTGCCCATTCTCGTCTGTTGCATCAAAGCGGACACCACTGTTTTGGTTGGTGCTCTTTTTATCTTGGGCGATCGTGTAAAATGTATTCCCATTTATCTCGTACCCTTGGAAATTCAATACAGTCGAAGATGGTGACGCGGCCAACAAGTAGAGCTGATCTCCGACAGTGGTGTCATTCATGAGCTGTAATCGCAACCAACTGCCGAAAGTCTCCATGTGTTTTTCTTTAATCCAGGAGTCAGCCTTCCCCGGGTTCTTGGAGCGTACATAATTCTTGTGTTCCTCGATATACGGAGCCACGAAGGTGGAACTTTGTAGAACTGTGTAGTGTGCTTGAGTTAAAGAATGCCCGTCCCTACATATCAGTGCTTTCTTTCCTAGCGTGCCTTTTCCACTCAGTCTCCCCTCATGCCGCGATTCAGGAACACCAATCGGCTTAAGGTCAGGAATAAAGTCAACACAGAACTCAATGACCTCCTCTGTTCCATAGCCCTTTGAGATGCTTCCTTCTGGCCTAGCACGGTTATGAACATATTTCTTCAAGACTCCCATGAACCTCTCGAAGGGGAACATATTGTGTAGAAATACAGGACCGAGAATGGCAATCTCGTCGACTAGGTGAACCAGGAGATGCGTCATAATATTGAAGAATGATGGGGGGAACACCAACTCGAAGCTGACAAGACATTGGACCACAGCCTTCTGTAAACTTGGTAGAGTTACTGGATCGATGACCTTCTGAGATATTGCATTGAGGAATGCACATAGCTTCACAATGGGTACTCGAACATTTTCCGGTAGAAGCCCCCTCAATGCAACCGGAAGCAACTGCGTCATAATCACGTGGCAATCATGAGACTTCAGGTTCTGGAATTTTTTCTCTGCCATATTTATTATTCCCTTTATATTTGACGAGAAGCCAGCCGGGACCTTGATACTGCTCAGGCATTCAAAAAAGATTTCCTTCTCTGCTTTGGTAAGAGCGTAGCTGCTTAAGTATTGACGCCCTTTATCCGTCTGCTTGTTGTATGGGTCTTTCATACGTTGCTGGTCCTCCCGTGCTTCTGGTGTATCTTTTGTCTTCCCATACACGCCCAGGAAGCCTAGCAGGTTCACGCAAAGATTCTTCGTCACGTGCATCACGTCGATTGAAGACCGGACCTCTAGGACTTTCCAATAGGGTAGCTCCCAAAATATAGATTTTTCTTCCATGGGTACGTGGTTGTCAGCGTCATTCGGAACAGATAGACTGCCAGGACCCTTTCCAAAGATTACTTCTAAATCCTTGACCATGTCAATATAACATCACCATCAGGGAGGTTAGGCTTCTTCCGGCGATCTGCCTCACCGTTGAAATGCTTGCCTTTCTTTCTTACGGCATGACTGTTCGGAAGAAATCGACGACCCCAGGTACACATTCTTGTTTCCCAAATGTATACCAGTCTTATCTAAACAGTGCGTGCATGCATTGTATCCCTTGTTTGACTGTCCTGAAATGTTACTAAGAGCAGGCCAATCATTGATGGTTACGAACAGCAACGCTCGTAGGTCAAATTCCTGTTGTTTGTGCTCATCCCACACACGTACACCTGGTTCGGACCACAACTGCAAAAGTTCATCAACTAATGGCCTTAGGTACACATCAATGTCGTTGCCGGGTTGCTTCGGGCCTTGGATGAGCACTGGCATCATAATGAACTTCCGCTTCATGCACAACCAAGGAGGAAGGTTGTAGATACATAGAGTCACGGGCCAAGTGCTATGACTGGAGCTCTGCTCCCCAAAAGGATTAAAGCCATCTGTACTTAGACCAAATCTTAAGTTCCTTGCGTCATCTGAAAATGTCGGGAACTCTCTGTCGATTTTTCTCCACTGGGACCCATCGGCGGGGTGTCTCAACTTCCCGTCTTTCTTACGCTCTTCTTTGTGCCATCGCAACAACCTGGCATGCTCTTTGTTTCTGAACAGACGTTTCAACCGTGGTATTATAGGAGCATACCACATCACCTTAGCAGGAACCCTCTTCCGGGGGGCTCGTCATCGCCCTCAACATCACCAGGGTCATCTTGTCTGATCTTGTACCGCAGTGCATTGCATACCGGGCATTTATCCATATTCTCGTACTCCTCACCGCGGTACAGGATGCAGTCATTAATGCATGCATGTATCTTCTGCACATCTAATCCTAGAGGGCAGATAGCCTTCTTTGCTTCGTATGTAGTCTCGGGCAATTCGTTATCCTTTGGAAGCTTCGGCTTCATTATTTTCAGTAACTTCTCAAATCCCTTGTCAGAAAACCAGTCTCTGCCTTCCATTTCAGCAGTTCCAGTGTGGTACCGAGCTTTGTGCTGCCATCTTCGCAATTTGGGTACAGCAACTTTTTGTGATCCTCTAGCATGGCCTCCAACTTTAGCTTCTCCTTTTCTGTATCGCATTCTCGCTTTGCATCAGAAATGACCCCACCAAGACCATCAGCGGGCTCATCTGATGCCCGATGTTCACCTCCTTCTTCTTCAACGTCTTCCATTACAGTATCACCATTCCTCAGGGAACATAGGATAGTTGTCATCATCCTCCTCTTCTTCATTGTCTTCCATCCTAACCCCTCTTTCTCCGTGCTTGGTCCAACAATTATAGCTGGGCATGAAACCTCTCCGAAGCACGTGGCTTGAATGGTTTCGAGTTAGAGTACTCCCTGACGTTCCGACAGTCAACACATGGACAAGGCATAAAATTATCCACTTTGTTTGCCTCAGCCACATCGAGAAATTTATGCAGGCCTGCAATAAACTCGGAACTGCGTCGTTCGCCGTACATCCATCGCATCCGTGCATCCATCTGCATCATATAATTAAGTTTATCAAATACCATTACAATAACATCTTGAATAGTGAAATGACCACCGTACATCGACACATGCAATATTTTGTATCAATTACAGATGAAAAGGATAAAGTTGCTAACCTCGGCGAGGATATCATTTTGTGAACTTAAGTGTGGCTCGGGCATTTCATCGAACACATCTTGTGCGTGCAAAGGAAAAAAAACTAGCACCCACTTCCCACAATCCAAGCAGAAAAAAAAACAGAGGAGAGAAGAGAGGGGTGGGTTACTTATAGGCAGGGGAGGGGTATTAGTCCCGGTTCGGCACGAACCGGGACCAAAGCTCCGCGGCACGCCACGTGTCCGGCTCTGGAGCTTTAGTCCCGGTTCGTGCCACGAACCGGGACTAATGTCCCCAACCGAACCGGGACCAATGGTCCACGGGCCCCTGGCAGCTCGAACCGGGACTAATGTCAGGCATTGCTCCCGGTTTTTCCCTGAACCGGGATTAAAGCCTGGGGCGGCTCTAGACGAAAGACAGGTTTTCTACTAGTGTGGTGTTTGTTTACTTTGTCTTGTGTAAATTACATATTTTCTCGACAACATTACATTGTGAAAATATGAAATTTAATTTAATTTTGCCTTCTTAATCTTGAATCCGATCCCGGCAACGAACCCGTCAGGTATGGGATGAGAAAATAAGTTCCCCAGTTACTAAAGGTGGATGGAGATAGAAAGGCACTCCCGCTGGGGAGCAGACCCGTTGTCATCCTTACTATCCATCGACTTGTCTGAGGTCGCTGGAGTGTAGATCGTGTCTGGTGACAGCTTGATGAGTGCATTTTGCAACATGTTTTACTAAGCGTTTTGCATGCTTAGACGTAGAGTTTTATCATTTCACGGCACACGCACCTATTTTGCAGATTTCACCAGGATCCCAAAATAAAGAAGATAAATTCATACTAAGAAAAGGGCCCATTTTTTAAACAATATGTAAATGTTTATCCAAGTTAGCAAGACCTGTGCTATTTATAAATATGCCATTCATTGGAAAACAGTTGGAGATCTTGACCATTTCACACTATTTCGTGCCTTTTGAATTTTTCATGAAGTAGATGATTTAGATTTCTGTCTCCATTTTAATATTTTATTCAAAACGACAGAAGCAGACTTACAATGTTCAGAACAGCTAACGGAAAAATTAGCATTTAGGTGCAAGAAAAAAAGAGGGCAAACAACAGTAGCATTTCACTGCTGGGTTCTCCGGTGATGGCGACTCCGGTGTCTTTGACTCCGAGTCGACGCAGTGGTCGCCATGTGGTGAACGCAGATGGCTCGGCTGCTACCGTGCTGCGGACGAGGACTGAGTGGTGAAGGCGATGTGCCGAAGGCGACTCATAATTTTGACTCTCCAAATGGTACATCTAGGGCTGGACATAAAGCTCGAAGCTCGGCGAGCTTAATGAGCACTCGGTAGTTTAACTCGTTTGATCTCGGCTCATTTTCTTAATGAACCGAGCTGAGCAACAATTTTAGCTCGTTAACACTAACGAGTTAAACAATCTATCTAATGAGTTTCACGAGCTACTCGTTAAGCTCGTTAGCATTCTCGCAGCAAGCTGTAAATCTGCATGGCTGGCCTTATAGTGTAGCCCATCTAACGTTAGTATGCAAATAGCCCATCGGGAGAACCAAAAAGTCTTCTCTATATGGACGAAAAAATATGTTGCTACTGATACTTGCTTGATAGCTTGCTTAATTAGTTGAATACACTAATACATCTTCTTAACAAGCTTTAACGAGTTGCTCGCGAGCGTCGCGAACATATAACGAACCGAGTCAATCTTTTAATTTAGCTCGTTATCCTTAACGAGTTTAACGATCCGAGTCTTAACAATCACGAGTCATAACGAGCTGAGCCTTAACGATCCAAGCATCTCGTTAGTCCAGCCCTGGGTACATCCCATTGCCATCCTTAGTTGCTTATTGTGCAATGCCACACAAGTCATAATCGAAAAAATCGTTTACTACACCTCATATGATCTCTAAGTTAAACAGGTTGTGTTAGTTTGGGAAGGGACGAAAAAAGAAATTTCTATTCTTCTAATGATCTACCACATATGGAGATGGACCGTCTCAAGGTTACTCCTAAAATCATCATGAGTGGGTCGTACATCACACATTAGATGATGATGAGGCACGTCCGCATATGCCGTAACAGATGGTCAGCTTCTATGTCAACAAATTGGTGAGGTGTCAGAAGTGGGATTAGATGACGTTGGGTCAAGGTCGATCTATGATATGAAAGCATCTAGCCAGAAGTCTAAATCTTCTACTTCACGAAAAATCTAAAAGCCACGAAAGAGGGCAAAGGTGTCATCTCCAACTGTTTTCGAATGAGTGGCATATTTATGAATAGAAGAGGTCTTAATAACTTGGCTAAAGATTTATAACGTTACTAAAATCCTCGTCCCAATTGTAGACATGATTTTATTCTTGTTATCCATTCAAAAATCCCTTGTAGATGCTATTTGTTTCCCGGTCGCTAAAATTTTGTTTCACGTGTACTGTTTTGCAAAATGCTTTTTTGATGTGCCAGAATTTCTATCCCACGTTTCTTGTCCAAAGAGATTAGGAGTTGCTTATCTACCACGCTCCGCCCGAGGTCAAGACATGTTGAACAAATGGAAAAGGAAAGGACAGGCTTCTTCACATTGGATGGGTTGTTGGGCCGTTCTACTAGCCTTGTTAGGCCGTCCGAAATCGTCCGAACGGTGGGAAGGCGAAATCAATAGAAAAATGTTCCCTTTGCGAAGGGACCCAGCGGACAATCTCGTGGTGACAAGTGTTGCATTCTCCTTCGTGTGGTACCAACAGTTGCATGCATGTTCGCCAAGTGTCACAACCAGATTGAAAGTAGGGAGCAGGAGAGAGAAAGGGACACCGGAGGTGTGAGAGCAGTTTTTGGCTTTTATTTTTTAAAACCGAAATTTTAAAACGAAATATCTTGAGAACCGTTTATCCAAATTACGAACTGTTTTCACTTTCGAGCTCCTCACGTCGAAATTTTCAAAACTAGATCCCATGTTGATAGGTTCCGACGAACTTTTCTGTTGTACTCCCGGTTATGTATAGTTTGTACATCGTGTTCTGTATAGTTTGTACTCCCACTTCTCTGTATTTTGTACTTCCTGTTCTCTATAATTTTGTATGATAAGAGAGAAGGGATAGTGAGATAGGAGGGCAGCTTTTTCCCTTTTATTTTTCTAAACCAAATTTTTGAAATGAAATATCTCGAGAACTATTTATCCAAATTATGAACCGTTTCATTTTTGGGCTCCTCGCGTCGAGATGTTCAAAACTAGATCCATGTTGATAGAGTTCGAAAAACTTTTTTATTGTACTACTGGTTATGTATAGTTGTACAAGATGTGTCTGTGTAGTTGTACAACATGTATCTGTAAAAACTAAGTCTGCGTAGTTGTACAACATTACATGTGTCTGTACAATATATGTCTGTCTAGTTGTACAACATATGTCTGTACAACCTGTGTTTGTCTAGTTGTACAATCTGTGTCTGTGTAGTTGTACAATATGTGTCTGTACAAACTGTGTCTACGTAGTTGTACAACCTATGTCTGTATAGTTGTACATCATGTGTCTGTACAACATGTGTTTATCTAGTTGTATAATCTGTGTCTGCTTAGTTGTACAATCTGTGTCTGTCTAGTTGTACAACATGTGACTACAATCTGTGTTTATTTAGTTGTACAATATGTACATCTAGTAACAACATAGATGTACATTAATTTTTTCACTACGAATAGCTCATAATTTGTACTTTCTTAATATACGTACATGTACAACTACCGTGCACAGGCATAACTTTTGCACCTCCATCTGAACGATCGATTGAAACAGCAGCGAATGCATGTAAAAGATGTATTTTTTACATCCGACCAGTTTTGTGTACATCCGATCAAAGCGAGCTGAGGTACACGCGAGGGCCTTCGTCCGCGTTGCGCTAGGACGCGTGCAGGATGTACGAGCCAGCGAGCGATCTACACGTTCATCGCGCGTGGCCAGCGGCGTACACCACTCCCGTAGGCTTCCAACGGCTTCCAACGCGTAATCGCGCAGGACGAGACGAGCCGCGCCGTTGACCGCGCCCGGGGTGCCGTGACCAATTTGCTTTTCGCTGCCTCGCACGTTCGTATGATCAGCACGTGGCGCGTCATGCTCATTGTGTTTCCCCTTCGCAAAGGTCGCACTTTTTCTAATCGTACCCGAATAAATTTGCAATCTACTCCATCCACACATTGTAGTATTTAATTTGCATTGAGATACGACAAAGCTGAGTTGGACCAGGGATATGGGCACGAGAAATTGGATATGGTTTTTAAATCCCCCCAGCCGGCTATATTGGACCGCAGTACTAGAAAAAATTGGGTTTTCGGATCAGCTTATGGTCTGAACCTAAAGATTTGATTTGGGGCTCTTCTTGGATGTGTGGATGAACTATCGCGAATCCAAATTTAACATTAGAGCTGGTCGAACTATGTAAGAAAGGTATTAAGAAAAAAGTATGAAAGAAGGTCATTAATAAGTTATTCTTTAGAGTATTTTGTTAGAATGATGAATTTAAAAAAATCAAGATCTCCCAAGAAGACAACGAACCCGATTTATAGAGTTAGCGGGTCTTCCATTTGTGTCCACCACTGCATGCATTACAAAGGAGATAATGCCGGCAGCTAGCGTACACATGAGAAGAGACCGTATCACGCTTAATCTCACGGCATCGTCGGCATGAGCCGGCTGACATCTAGCTGTTGGTGCACTCGATCTTGTTACGAGGTTTTTTTAGCGCATTGTGTCATGCATTAGGGACTAGTGTGAGTATCATGCAATCTAATTCATCTTGCATGCTAGCTAGAGCAATTGAGCTAGACTTAGTAATACGCGTGACCGAACTACTCAGTACTACGCGTGCTAAGGCGCATGCGTGACCTGTGGATTGTCCTCTCTCCAGCTAGTGCAGAATTTCTTTGTGTATATATAATATATATGTATCCCCGTGAGTAATGGGTAGGCACAAATGGATACCGAGCTAGGATGTCCTTTATCTTCAAAAGTTAAATTTTGAAATATTGGAGTAAAGCAATCTGGAAATACACCACACGACAGGTTCGCACTGGTCTATGACTAGTCTTGTATAGTATATGCTGGCTGTATTATGACGTTGATGATCTCTGTCATGCCCGAGCGCCGCTTAGACTTCCGTTGGGAGATCGTCTCGGCCGCGACGGTGGAATGAGGGGCTTATGCCTCCGTAGAATGCCACAAGCCGTTGTCGGCGGCACCATTATGAGTCTTACTCGGCCCCGACGCTGGAACAGGGGGCTTCTTAATGTTCATAGTCTTCCGTCTCTCGTTACTTAGGCGTTGTCGCTTGGCCACACAAACTTCCATCACTCGTTACGTAGGTTTTATTTGACCTCAAATACTTCACAAGATTGGCTAATAAATGAGAAATTCAAAAACAATCTTTACAGTTGTGTGTGCAGTGTGCACTCGGTGTCAACAATCTATGTACCTGGTACAGAAAGAAAGGACGTAGGTTTTTTCTCACCAAAGACATAAATATGAATCACCCCAAACAGAAGTTTTAGTTGACATCTCCTTGGCCAGTCTGTGTAAATGTTTAAATTAAGAAAAATGTTGAAGAAAAAGTCCGCTCTAAAGACTCTAACCACCAAACAACAAAACAAACTGCACGATCCTCATTCCTGTTACACAACTTGAGTGCCTTTATTACAGATGCCCGGTCGAACCCAAGTTTTAGACGATTGGCAACAACCTTAGATGCAATTTTGTACAGAATGTTGCACAATCTGATGGGACTCAAGTTTTTGAGCTGATCCGGATTAGATACCTTAGGAATCAAGACAACGCAAGAACCAGAAAAGCCTTCAGGAATAGCCCCCCCCCCCCCCCCCACATCAAAAAAGTGGATACCTTAGGAATCAAGACAACACCAGAACCAGAAAAGCCTTCAGGAATAGCCTCCCCCATCAAAAAAGCCCTTAACATCCGAGCTGGACCATCAAAAGAGCCGTTTCTGCAGCAATGGTACCCGCTTTGTAGACAGCGGGACAGGGACCGGCTGGACGGCATGCCGTTTCTCTATCCCATCTAACCGCTGAGTTTCACTCCATGCAGGGTTGTATTGTTACATTTTTCATTGCTTGTTGGGCATGTGTGTGTTGTTGACCCGGCAGACCTTTCCTTAATTTATACTTTATATGTCGTGGTGCTTGAACCTTTTATGGATGTGGTTGGTTTATTCATAAAGTGAAATCCTGTTTTGAGGAGATGACTAGTTTAATACCATTAATTTGCTATGGAACTAAGCATAACCCGTTAATAAAGTAATTATATTATGTGTATGTCGTGTGTCCTGCATGTAAATTCATCCCACTTATCTTCTCTCAACGGACAACTTCGTTATTATTTTTATCGCTATATGTATCTAATAATCCATCTCATCCCAGAATTAGACAACACTCTCTCGTGCTCCTCGCTTCATGTACCCACCAGCTAGCTTTGTGGGTGAGGTTTTCCATTGTTTTCCCAACATTTGACAATGTTTCCTCATCTTCTCAAATATCGTTGAATATCATCTTGTGTGACTTTATTAGGAACATGACTGGGGCATGCGGCGATGGAATCATCTTCGCTACCGCATGCTGTGGTATCTTTCGAGCCGAACCATAACAACATGAATCCCACAATATGCATGTTTCCTGTAATACTAATGAAGTTTGTGTTTGTGTTTCCAGCATGTTGATATGAAGGTGAGCATAGACCAATTTGTTGTAAACTTTATTGAATCATCTAGCTCAAGTTTGAGCCACAGAATTAGATATGATAGAAAAATTACCTTGATCAGAAGAGGAAGCAGCCATGCCTTCAAATATTGCTCACAACACCTCGGAGCAATTTGTGCTTGATTCTTCCTAGTGCTTTAGTGTTTGCTTGATCGGTAGCTTAAACTTGAGTGAGTGTGTGAGAGTTGGAGAGTAAGAGAGTTAGCAACCGAGAGAGAGCTTCTGCGTGTTTCTACTCACTTCCAGGTTTATCTCCTCTTTATTTTGTTTAACACTATGCACTAGGGGAACCAGCACCGTTGGATCAAAATGGATGTCTCCGATCAAGACACATCATCAGTGATACTGTAGCATCTTTACTGTATCAAATTACTGTAGTGCCGACCTACTGTAGCAGCCGTAATTTTTGACTTTTGACCTAAGAGAGAGCAGCCTAGATCACTAAAAAATCCAACATTCTCCCCCTTGATCGTAAGGCTGAACATTATAAGCTCACTTTTCAACAAAATAATGCACTAAGACGAAAAGATTATAACGGTCTGTTAGGTACCATTTAATCCAGTGACTATAGTACATCATTCATATCAAAATGAACCTCATTAATTATGAGCTCCATAAACTTTATTTACATCATACATTAACTTAATTTACATAATTCTTTACATAAACATTACAAACATTACAGACTCATCTTTTGACAAAATGGTACACCAAGACAATAGATTACAACAGTCAATTAAGTACTGCTAAACCAATTGACTATGGTTCCCACTCGATCTCAAAATGAGCCCTCTTTGGGGAGATGGTGCCATAATAGTTCCAACTTCTCCAGGATTAAAAGCTTTCAACCAAACCCATGCCGGCAACATGCTCTCTGAATACGCTGGGTGGTAAGCCTTTTGTGAGCGGATCCGCTAACATGAACTTAGTACTAATGTACTTGACATTTATTGTCTGATCCTGGATTCTATCTTTCACAACATGGAATTTAATGTCAATGTGTTTGGCAGCACCACTTGACTTGTTGTTACTCGCATAGATTACTGCGGGTTGATTATCGCAGTAGAGAGTGAGAGGCCTGGAAATGCTATCAATCACTCTCAGTCCCGGGATAAAATTCTTCAGCCATACCGCCTGCCCGGTAGCCTCATAACATGCTACAAATTCTGCCTGCATTGTCGACGATGCAGTGACAGTTTGCTTTGAGCTTTTCCATGATATAGCTCCATTTGCGAGGGTGAAAATATAACCTGATGTGGATTTCTTAGTGTCAACACACCCCGCAAAATCAGCATCCGAATAACCCACCACTTCAAGGTTATCAGATTTTTCATAAGTAAGCATGAGGCCTTTAGTACCTTGCAAATAACGCAAGACCTTTTTAGCAGCCTTCCAGTGATCCTGACCTGGATTAGACTGATATCTGCCAAGCATCCCGGTCACAAATGCTAAATCAGGGCGAGTGCATACTTGTGCATACATAATGCTCCCAACAATTGATGCATAGGGAACTGACTTCATCTGCGCAGATTCATAATTATTTCTTGGACACTGAAAAGTCCCAAATTTATCGCCCTTTACAATAGGAGCAGGCGAGGCTGAGCACTTATGCATATTGTACTTTTCAGTACCTTCTCAATATATGCTCTCTGAGATAGCCCCAAGATCCTCTGGATCTATCCCGGTGAATTTCAATTCCTAAAACATAAGCTGCTTCACCGAGATCTTTCATATCGAATTTAGATGACAGAAATTTCTTGGTCTCCATTAGCATATTTATATCACTGCTGGCCAAGAGTATATCATCAACATAAATCAGGAAGATAAAATTACTCCCCCTGAACTTAACATAAACACAATTGTCCATTTTATTTTCCTTAAAACAAATTCCTTTATGACTTGATCAAATTTAAATACCACTCTCTTGATGCTTGCTTCAAGCCATAGATGGATTTCTTCAGATGACATCCCAAATGTTCATTTCCTTCCACAACAAAACCTTCCGGTTGTGCCATGTATACATCTTCATGCAAATCACCATTTAGAAATGCCGTTTTAACATCCATCTGATGTAGCTCTAAATCATAATGAGCCACAAGTGCCATAATTATTCTGAATGAATCCTTGTAGAGACGGGTGAAAATGTTTCATTATAATCAATCCCTTCTCTTTGAGTAAAACCTTTTGCCACAAGTCTGGCTTTGAACCTTTCGATATCTCCCTTGGAGTCACGTTTGGTCTTATAGACCCATTTACTTCCAACTATTTTAGCTCCTTTGGGAATTTCTACTAAGTCCCATACATCATTAATACTCATGGACTTCATTTCATCTTTCATGCATTAAGCCATTCAGACGAATATTCACTTTGCATGCTTCTTTAAATGAGGTGGATCATTATTCAATATTGACTCATTCACATCCTCACTCATATAAGTGAAATAATCATCAGGAATAGCAGACTTTCTAGCCCGCTGTGACCTTCTGAGTGGTTCATTATTTGGCACATCATCAACAATTTGAGGCTGCTGAGTATCTTCAATAGAAGTATCATCAGGTGTGACATCTGAAATAGTCACAGGAGTCTCAGCAGGTGTATTATTCACAGGAGGTGCAATATCAGCAGACACCGGGAAAATAGGTTCTAAAATTATTGGAGCCGGGACATATACCCGTTTTTCCTCCAAAATTATTTCCCGAGGTGTTACGCTCCCCCTCATCACATCATTTTCCAGAAACACTGCGTGTCTTGTTTCAACAAATTTAGTTGCCTGATTTGGACAATAAAATCGATATGCTTTAGATTTGTCAGGATAACCAATAAAATGGCAACTGACTGTCTTGGGGTCTAATTTTCCCATAACCGGATTAAAAATCCTTGCTTCAGCAGGACAGCCCCATACATGAAAATAATTCAGGGTTGGCTTTTTCCCAGTCCATAATTCATACGGTGTTTTGGGCACCGATTTACTAGGAACCCTGTTAAGAATATGTGCTGCTGTTTTAAGGGCTTCCATCCATAAATTTACCGGTAGAGTGGAGTGGCTTAACATACTCCGCACCATATCCATAAGTGTGCGGTTTCGCCTTTCAGCCACCCCATTTTGCTGAGGTTCGCCCGGTGCTGAGTACTGGGCTATAATGCCATTTTCCTGTAAGAATTTTGCAAACGGTCCAGGAATTTGGCCATAAGTAGTATGTCTGCCGTAGTATTCTCCACCACGATCAGATCTTACAACTTTAATTCTTTTATTACATTGATTTTCAACCTCAGCTTTAAAATCTTGAACTTGTCTAATGCCTCTGATCTTTCTTTAATTTGATAAATATATCCATAACGGGAGAAATCATCGGTGAACGTTATGAATGAATTAAAACCATCCACCGATCTCACATTAAACGGACCACATATATCCGTATGAATTAATTCCAAAACTCCCGCTTCGATTTGCACCTTTCTTAATTTTCTTGGCATATTTTCCTTTGATGCAATCAATACAATGATCAACATCCGCATCCGTAAAATCAAGAGAAGGAAGAATTTGATCTTTAATGAGACGCTCAATTCTCCCCCTCGAAATATGGCCTAAACGATAGTGCCATAATTTCGAAGAAGTCTCATTATCATTACGTTTGCGTTTGGTACCGACATTTAAATTTGAGGTAGAACCCACATTATTTATATCATCACATAGGGATATTACATAAAGTTTGTCTTGTCGACAAGCAAGACCAACATTATTATTGTCATACATAATTATACATCTTTATTCCCAAAGTGACACATAACCATCATCATCTAAACATGAGACGGAAACTAAATTCCGTTTCATCGAGGGTACATAGAGAACATTATTTAGTTGAAGCCTAAAACCACCATGAAGTATAGAGTGAAATCACCAAGCGCCTCGGCATAAGCTTCAACACCATTAGCAACTCTAATTGTTCTTTCCCCTCTTTTTAGGGTCTCCTCATATTGAATCCCTGCAACGAATTTGCAATATGAATTGTTGCACCTGAATCAATCCACCAAGTATTGGTGGCATAATTAACATAAAGGGATTCTTCAACAAAAGTAATAACATCGGTACCTTTTTCCTTGAGCCATCTCTTGAAGCCAAAACAATCCTTTTGCTTATGCCCCCTTTTCCACAAAAGTGGCAAGCATTAATTTATTTTCTTCCGCATTGGGCTCTTTCTGGCTTCTTTTGTAACCTTTTGAAGATTGGCCTTTTTCCTTGAACTTATTAGGCTTGGCTTCATATACTCATTCACAAATTTTTATACCTTTTCTTCTGTGAATGAGCAAACTGATTAATATGCTCAATTCTATCAGCCTTAGCCTTTCTTCTTCTTGCACACATCGCGCCATCATCTCATCAATCTCCCATTTGACATCCATCGCATTATAGTTGATCATAAATGGATCAAATTGAGGAGGCAAAGATGACATAATAAAATGGACGAGGAAACCACTAGAAATCTCCATCTCCATAGACTTGAGTTTGGCGGCCATGTTGCACTTTTCATAATGTGCTCTCGAAGGCTTCCAGTGGGATCATATTTTTCATCAATTAGTCTTCGAATAAGGCTTGTTGCATAAACTTTTGAAGACCCTTTAAATGATGCTCAATTTTTGCAAAGTACCCTTTAGCTGTCTCGCAGTCAGGAGGGCTCCCCTCATACTCTGTGTAATGAGCCCTTTATCATCATAAGGCACTTGCGATTTGAGTCATCCCACTTGGCCTTAATAACATCATATTCCTTCTTGAGGGCTTCATAATTTTCATTATCTTCTTTAGGTGCCTCAGGAGGATCATTAAGGAGAGCATAATCAATATTGAGTAAGGCCATCGTAATCTCCAGCTTCTCCTTCCATACAACATAATTGCTTCCATTTAGCTGTTCTATGCCATTTAGCATTCCAGCAATATTAGAGACATTAGTTGCTGCAAAAGAAAAATTCAAAATGCTTTAGTAAGCATCATCATAATTATTATTAAATTCTGTTGAACAAATTCAAAACAGCTTTGGCCAGAGATGAAAATGAACAACAAAATTTTGTGGACAAATATTCATCAATTAGCTTTGGCCAAATTGATAAACAAAAGCCACACATTAATAATCCTCATTCATTAATTTCCTCTACTAACCCGGTTCACATCAGCTTTGGCCAGAAGTGAAACGGATCAATAAAAGAATTTTGCGGTTAAAATGCCCGTCAAACAACTTTGGTCAGAATGACAAAGCATAAAACCACACTTTATTTGAGGATGCATTAAACTTTATTTCGCAGCGGAAACATTATTCCATAATGATCATAGTGATAAAAATCACCATAATTCATAAATCATAAACAAACTTGATAATAAACATGATTAAAGACATGCAAATAACTAAGCATGGCAATTAAAACATGACTAATAATAAACATATAAGCATAATTAAAATATACAGGAAAAATAGCCCTGAAAATTCATTTATTTTAGCCCCAATTTTTTTTTTTTTATTTTTTTTTATTCTGCATAATAGTTCTGCTGAACTGGGCCGAAAACCCAGCCCAGCCTCAACTCCCCCTGATCCCCGTCTGGGCTTTGGCCCATTTCATTAGCAGAGGCGACGCGAGCCGTCAGATCGACATCCGGCGGTCGAGGATGTACGCGACTGGAGACAAAACCAGCACGTTGTCGCCGCCCCGCGAGGAAACCTAATCCTCTATCCCCTTCTCCTTCTCCTCCTCTGCTCCCGAGCGACGCTGGCGAACGCGACGGCGACGAGACCGAGCGCGACAGCAGCGAGCACCACGCGGTAGGGAGGAAGGCGGCATCAGCTTCAGCGTCGTCCAGGACCCTTCGCCGGAGGTGCGTGCAGCTTTGGCCAGCGCGCATCTCCGTCGAGTGGATCTGAGCGGCGCCCCTTTTGCAAGGCGACGGCGCAGAGGCAGGCGTCCCTGCCACGGCGTCGGCGACCTATGCATCCAGCACCGCGGCGAGCTTCAACGGCGACAAGCGCGCGAGGAGGCACCGCCACGGCCTGGCACGGTGGACGGCAAGATCGCTCGGGCAGGAGCCCGAGCAAATCTGCCCATAGATTGATGGTCCCAACGCCGCCGTGGCCAGCGACGGCGTCGACACCCATAAGATAAGTTCCACCGCCATAATCTTGATCTTAGGGTTAGGGTTCTTAAATTGGGGATTTTATCGATCTAGGGTTTCGGTAACTTTGGGGATTTCATTAAAATTGCATCAAAAAGAAGTAATTCCCCACTAGAACTTGCTTGATTTGATGACCCTAGCTTGATCACAGAGGGAAATTAGAGTAATTTTAATTCTAGGGTTTCATAAAATTGGGAATTACACTTAAAAGCATACTGAAAATTATCAATCCCACTTAAATTCATCAATTGCAAACCCTAGAACTTAATTTAATTCATCAGTATTGAAAACTTCAAGATTTAGGGCTAAAATTCAACAAGAATAGGGCTATAGCATAATAAGATCATCACTAGGAAGAACAACTTAAAAGAACAACTTAATATGCTTGATCTCAGCAACTAAAACTTGCTGTCCTTATAACTTTAACACTTAAACTTGATCAGATCAAGCAAGAACATGAGCTTGGGCTCAAACTTGAGAGCTAGCACGCTCTGATACCATTGTTGTAAACTTTATTGAATCATCTAGCTCAAGTTTGAGCCACAGAATTAGATATGATAGAAAAATTACCTTGATCAGAAGAGGAAGCAGCCATGCCTTCAAATATTGCTCACAACACCTCGGAGCAATTTGTGCTTGATTCTTCCTAGTGCTTTAGTGTTTGCTTGATCGGTAGCTTAAACTTGAGTGAGTGTGTGAGAGTTGGAGAGTAAGAGAGTTAGCAACCGAGAGAGAGCTTCTGCGTGTTTCTACTCACTTCCAGGTTTATCTCCTCTTTATTTTGTTTAACACTATGCACTAGGGGAACCAGCACCGTTGGATCAAAATGGATGTCTCCGATCAAGACACATCATCAGTGATACTGTAGCATCTTTACTGTATCAAATTACTGTAGTGCCGACCTACTGTAGCAGCCGTAATTTTTGACTTTTGACCTAAGAGAGAGCAGCCTAGATCACTAAAAAATATCCAACACAATTAACTTGAAAAAAAAATTTGTGGGTCTGTTCCACTTCATGCCTACACTAGCACAAGTGGATATGTGAAAAATTCCTAACTAGTTTTCGAATGGACAAACTAAATTTAACCGTTGAGAGATGGGCTAAAGACTAAGGCACGATCAAAACTTTAAAATTAGCAATACGAGTAAACTAACATGTTCTTTGTCCTTCATTCGTTCAGCTGCAGTGGGCGCCGTGCAAGGTGCAACTGTGCCGTGTAGCCAGGATGCGGATTGCGACGAGACAGGTAGGCGACGATTAGATCACAACAGAAGCAAAATATTGGTCAAACTCCGCTCCTATGTGTCTTATTAGTTTAGCATCGCTATTCTTGATCTCCAAGTCATTGCCCTAATTTTTCCTTGATCATCGGCAGCCTTCCATAGCTTGATCAAGATTGAAGTGGGCAGTGGCAGGAGGGTCCTCTTCTGGTCAGATAGGTGGATCAACGGCAAATCGGTGCAGGACATCGCACCCCTGCACAAGGGCCAAAAACTGCAGAAATGTGGAGGAGGCCCTCCTTGAGAATCGATGGATGGCAGATCTGACAGAGCCTCCTACACAATTGGTGGCGCAACAATGCATTCAGCTTTGGGTTGCGTTAGTGAATTTGGAGCGGGGTGTGGAGGAGGAGGACAAATTCATCTGGCCTTGGTCATCGAAAGGAGTGTCAACCGCAAAATCCACCTATAAGATGCTACAGGACGGCGGCGTGATGTTTGTTGCAGCAGAAGCGATCTGGAACAACGGAGCACCGGTGAAATGTCAGATCTTTGCCTGGTTAGCGGTACAGCATCGATTATGGACTGCAGATCGTCGAGCTCGCCATGGGTTACAGGTTCAGTCAGCTGTATGCGCGGTTTGCCTGCAGGAGGATGAAACTGGTAAGCACCTCCTCGTGGGGTGTGTGTTCGGCAGGTGTGGGTTAGGGTTTTTCAGAAACTGCGCATTAACATTGCTGCGCCTTCAGGGAACGAAAATTTTGAGGACTGGTGGCCGGTTGCAAGGCAGGGCATGATGAACAAATGCAAAGGCAACTTCGATGCTGTGGTGGTGATCTTGTGTGGCTGGAGACGTTGGAAAAATAGAAATGCATGGGTGTTCAATAATGTGAGACAACAATGAGTGTGGAGGACTTAGTGAGTAGCATTTGTGACGAGTTCAGAGGATGGACCCTTGCCCGGAGAGGTGTGAGCGAGGTGTTGCCGTGAGATTAGGCATAGGTTATGATTTCAGAGGAGTGGTGTAGCCGGCCCTTTGGCCATGGCATAATCTTGTAAATATTTCTCTATCCTCTATAAACGAAAGGTACACCTAGGCGTACTCTCAAAAAAAATCATTGTCCTCTGTTGTTGCTGCTGCTTCCAAAATCCAAATGGTCTTAGTAATTGCCACTTACGTTTGGGCCTGGGCTCAGATATCATGGCAGGTTGGCCTTGGAAGGACTCGGGGGCAGCCTTTGCGTGACTTAATAACGAACACGGAGCGGACTTAATCGGGGACGAGAAAAAAATGACCTACCTAAACAATATGTGCGGCAAGATTGAGTTGGAGTGGGAAGGTTTTTTTTTTTTTTTAGAAATGGGGAAGAGCCCCGGCCTCTGCATCGAGTGATGCACACAGCCTTTTATTAAAACGTCAAGTATCAAAGTTTATTACAACTCAGCGATCGCAAAGGGTTGAGACATGTATCAACCAACGAAATAGCAACATAGTAACAACTACAAAAGCCGCCTAATATGCTGCCACGTATGTCGGGAGAAAAACTCCTATGCCACCAACAGGAGCCGCGCGCATCCAGAAACCATAAGTTCCTACTGGTCCGAGGTAAGCAGGGTAGCCCATAGCTGGATCCAGTAAGTCGCCATATTGATCACCTGTAAGACATGAAAGTTTGTTTTTCTGTTAAAAACCAAATTGTTCCTGCAATTCCAAATAGACCAACAAATAGCTGAAACGCCGATACGAATTCTAGCTTTGATCTTTTTATCAATCCCATTCAACCAATTTCCAAACATATTGGAAACATTCGTGGGTGGTGGGATGTTGTAGGTACAGAACACGACACGCCATATCAGTCTGGCAAAAGGACATGAAATGAATAAATGATCTACAGTCTCCTCCGAGCCACAGAAAGAGCATTTAGTGCATCCATGCCAATTTCTCTTTATTAAGTTATCCTTAGTAAGCAAGACCTTTCTATTGAGGAACCACATAAAGATTTTGATTTTGAGGAGGATTTTTAGCTTCCATAAGTATTTGCGCAGAAAAATAGTATGTCCATTCATCAAATCCTCATACATCGATTTCACCGTAAAAACACCATTAGTGGTAAGTTTCCAAACAAAACTATCTGTGTTATCTGTCAGGTTTATATCCATTAATCGAAGACATAGGTGTGACCATGCATCCCACCGGTCCCCGATCAGAGCCCTCCTAAAACTCATATTTAAAGGTGGCGCTCCATTAATAACATCATGAACCGAAACATTTTTTTGCTGCGCAATGTTGTATAATGATGGATACTGTTCTTTGAGAGGTGTGTCGCCTAACCATATGTCTTCCCAAAACCTGGTACCTTTCCCATTACCAATTTTAAAAAGACCTCTATTAAAGAACTCCTCTTTAACTCTCATAAGGCCTTTCCAAAATGGGGAGTCCGTTGGTCCAGTCTCAACCTGTGCCAACGTCTTATTACCAAGGTATTTGTTGCGCAATAGTTCTTGCCAAACTCCATCTTCATTCAAGAGCTTAAACAGCCATTTGCTGAGTAAACACATATTTTTTAGTTCGAGTACCTCAATGCCGAGACCCCCCTGGTCTTTCGGCCGGCATATAATATTCCATCTAGTCAACCGATACTTCCTCTTATGCTCATTGCTTTGCCAAAAAAAGCGTGATCGATAGAAATCTAATCTTTTTCGTACCCCTTTAGGTATTTCTAAGAAAGATAGCATGAACATCGGTAGACTTGTTAACACAGAATTGATAAGGACAAGGCGATCTCCATACGAGAGTAGCTTACCCTTCCAGCAACCCAATCTGCCTTCGAACCGGCACTCTACTGGGTACCATTCTGAATTTCGTAATTTTCTATAATGAATTGGGACACCAAGTTATTTGAAAGGTAGAGAACCAGACTCACATCCAAAGATATGTCTGTACTGATCTTCTACTTCCTTAGCCTTACCAAAACAAAAAATCTCACTCTTGTGGAAATTTATCTTTAGACCTGATAGTTGCTCAAAAATACAAAGAATCAGCTTCATATTAACTGCTTTTTCTAAATCATGTTCCATGAAGAGGATAGTGTCGTCCGCATACTACAGAATAGAGACCCCTCCCTCAACCAAATGTGGGATAAGGCCCCCTACTTGGCCGTCCTCCTTTGCCCGTGCAATAAGAACAGCCAGCATATCTGCAACTATATTAAAGAGGATCGGAGACAAAGGATCTCCTTGTCGCAGCCCCTTCTTTGTTTGGAAATAATGACCGATGTCATCGTTTACCTGGATCCCTACACTCCCTCCTTTAACAAATTGCATAATCCAATCACACCATTTTTTGTGAAAAGCCTTTCATACGTAGTGCTTGAATTAAGAAAGGCCATTTAACTTTATCATATGCCTTCTCAAAGTCGATCTTAAATAGTACCCCATCCATTTTCTTCCTCTGAAGTTCATGTATGGTTTCATGGAGGATCACCACCCCCTCCAGGATGTGTCTCCCAGGCATGAAAGCCGATTGAGTAGGTTTAATAACCTTGTGAGCGATCCCAGTAATACGGTTAGTACCTACTTTTGTGAAAATCTTGAAACTGACATTAAGAAGGCAAATGGGTCTATATTGCTGAATCTGAACCGCGTCTTCCTTCTTTGGAAGTAAGGTGATCACGCCAAAATTCAGTTTGTAAAGGGGCAAATTCCCCTCTTGGAACTGAACAAACATAGCCATCAGATCATCCTTTATAACATTCCAGAAGGTCTTATAAAATTCAGGTGGAAAACCATCAGGGCCCGGCGCCTTGTTCGTCTCCTTCTGTGAAATTGCCTCAAATACTTCCTTCTCGGTGAAGTTAGCAGTGAGGATTTCGTTTTCCTCGGCGGAAAGTTGCGGTATATCATGCACAATGTTCTCTTCTAGTAAGACGTTACTCGGTGCCGATGCTCCAAATAACTTCTTATAATATTCAGTAATATAGACCTTTAAATTTTCATCCCCCATAATGGTTCCCTCGTCTTGCTCTAATTGGAAAATTTTCTTTTTCCTATGTTTACCGTTTGCAATAAGATGGAAATATTTCGTGTTATTTCCACCCTCTTGCACATGCTTAACCTTAGCACGCTGCGCCCATTTTGTTTCCTCATCTCTTCTCAGACTACTAATGCGATCATTAGCATCCCGTAGTCTAATCCGTTCCGTCTCCGAGAGCGGATACGTTTCAGCTTTGATATCTAACTCATCTATTATACTTAGGAGCCTTTCTTTTTCCTTCTTATATCTCCCACTAAGGTTCTTTGCCCAACCTTTTAGAAACCGTCTTAGGTGCCTAATTTTGTTTTGCCAAATTTCAATTGGGTTATTACCTTTGGTGTAAGCAGCCCACTCGGCTGCCACCATCTCGTAAAACCCCTCAGCCCTAAACCAGGATAGCTCAAATGAGAAACGTGCTTTGTTCCCAAGATGAGCGTGAGTGCCGGAATCCAACAATAACGGCGTATGATCCGATCCGGTGCGGGAAAGTGGCTGAACCGTGGTGAGTGGGAATTTCTGTTCCCAGTCCGCCGTAGCAAGAATACGGTCAAGTTTTTCAAACGTTGGGTTCTCTCTCCTACTAGCCCAAGTGTATTGTCTACCTGACATCTCGATCTCTTTTAGACCGATCCCTTCAATTACCGCATTAAAAATAAAAGGCCACCTCGGGTTATAATTGTCATTATTCTTTTCCGTTGGCTTCCTAATGATATTGAAATCCCCACCCGCCATCAACGGCAATGGTTCATTCTCACACATCCGAACAAATTCGGACAGGAATTGGCTTTTTTTATCGTCTTGAGCAGCTCCATAGACCGACACTAGGACCCACTCGAAACCATCAAATTTTGATTTTACATAGAGCTTGACACAAAAGTCACCGACATCTACGTTTTTAACTTGAATTGTGGCCATGTTTAGACCGATTAGCATTCCCCCTGATCTGCCCTGCGGTGGTAGACAATACCAAGAGAAATCTAACCCGACGGCTAGATGACTCAAGAAAGGGGTCGAAAAGTTTGATCTCCCTGTCTCCGACAAGGCGAGGAAATCAAGGCGTTCTTCTCTAATTGTTTCTTGAATAAACCTATGTTTTCCGGGGTCGCGAAAACCCTCGCTGTTCCAAAATAAACCTTTTAAACCACTCATTTTACTTTTTGTTTTGTTTTTTAATTCTAACACTCCGACGTCGAGTCGAGGTTGAATAGTCTTTTCTCGGCCTCGCTTTTTTTTCCCTCTCGAAAGGGATAACAGGATCCAACTGATCCTCTAGATGTCTATTTAACTCATCCTCCTCTAAGTCCTCCGATAAACTAGCCGCTCTATTTAAAATCAGATTTTGTGGGTCTTCTAGATCAGTTATACCGACATTCTTATTCAACAAATGAATAGTCCTATCAAGTTCTGAATCCTTAATTGTCTTTGCCGAAACAATCTTTTCCATTTGTGAAACCCCCAGAGACACCCCTAACTTAGCCGCTCTATCAATAATCTGGTTATCCGAAAAAGACATAATCGAAAAAGAGGGGTTTAAATCTTTACCTTGCATAAGATCTCGACGATGTGCCAATGCCGTAGCCCGCTCCATCTGAGTGGCGTCTGCATTAGGCTGTGACCTGATATGACCGCTTGATCGTATCCCAAGCACCGCACCGTCCTGAATCCCTCCAAATTCCACCACCTTGCGTCTAGTCGCGCCGTCGTCCATCCCCCCGATCGAGGGAGGCCGCCCAGCGACAGCACCACCGTGCCGGCCGGCGGGGTAAGAAGAGGCCGCCTCGGCCCGCTCGATCCCATACCCCCACCTGGGGTACCCGGAGAGTGGACCATCGAAGTCGTAGAGGAGAGCCGAGCCTCCCCTCCGCTACCGTCGTTGTCGGAGTAGACAGAGCCGAGCTCCGTCGCACCCAGCAACACGGTGCAGCCCGGCACCGTGACCTCCTCTGTAGTCGTACTCGCCACGGTCGCCACGGCGCTCTCCAACATGGTGCTGTCCGCCACCGTGGCCTCCTCCGCATCCGTCCTCGCCACGGTCACCACGGCGTCCTCCCTGGCTGTCGCATCAGCGCAGCCAGCCACGTCCGACGCTGCAGCAACAACCGTAGCCTGTACCTCGACTGCCGTCGGAGATATCGCCTCCCCCGGTGAGCCGACGTCACCAAGTCGTGGGGACTGCTGTGTATCATCTCCGTGAGCTAAGTTGGAGAACTTCTCGAAGCTCTCCCTCAAGCGCATAATCGCTATCTCCTCCTTAGCTTGTTTAATCGACCTACGCACTGAGGGTGAGAAAACCACCCCTGTCATTTTTTTGGTTACCGAGGTGTGATCGCTGCTAGAACCTCCTTCTTGAGCCGGTACTACTGCTTCAGCCTCAGCCCCCTTCTCCCCTATCTCATTAGAATTATGTTGCTGATCCTCCTTCTCTAGTGCATCTTTGAAGTCATCTCCCAAGTCATCATCATGCTTGTCATCTCCATCATCATCATCTCTTGGATCGTCCATGTCCATATCCACCATCTCCCCATTATCCTCTCCATCCACAATGAACGTGAGGTTGTAAAAGCCATCTTTTATGAGCATAGGAAATTGCTTTGGGATTTTTGACCAATTCAAACACCCAATCAAGATTCGCAACACACCATGTTTCCTAGTGTAGGCCATATCTATTTTTAGGGTCATGCCAAACATATCCCCAATAGGCCACAATGCCAAGAAATCACCTCGATGTATCCATGGAATGCCCTTGACACGCACCCAGATTTGAGGTAACGTTTCCATCGGCTCCGGAGAATTTGCCCAACTATCAACAGTGAGCTTACAAGTCGTATTAGGCACCTCACATGCCCCAAACACCCTCAGCCGTTCCAAATCAGTCCTGCTAGGGAACTGAACTCTGAATATATTGTGCCCCTCTCGCCGAACATCCCAGATATGATCGGAAGGTACCAGGCGCTGCAGCTGCGACACAATTTGAGGGATACTCAACTCCCCTCCAGACACCGTCACTGAAGCAAGTCGAACATTCTCCAGCTTCGGTTTATATGTCTCTGTCAGCGGCGCCGCGAAAAACATCAACTCTTCATGGGCATACCCGTAAACTCTGATCTGAGGCTTTGGAGCTGACAACAGAGGACATTCGGACCCGACATGTACTGGTCCTTCACATATATCACAGTACGGAGCAGGGCAATCCACAAGAAGATGGCCAGTCAGTCCGCATCGGAAACACTTCTTCCCCTTCTTGGCTGCTGCCCCCTCGAGAGCGACAGCGAGTTGCTCCGCCGACACGACCGCCGCCGCGGCCGTTCTAGCAGCTCCTTGAGCCCTCCCGTTAGCGACAACAGGGGCAGCCACAGGTTCCGGCTGCGGTGCTGCAACCACCGGCGCCGCCATTGGCACGGCTTGCACCTGCGGCACCGGCTGGGCCGCCACCATAGCTTGGGCAGGCGCTGGAGCCACCGCCCCGTTCTGCGCCGCCGGAGGTACATGCAGACCTCTCCCCGCCGCGACGTGTCCGTTGCCGAAACGACCACGCACGACACGGTCTGCACCGCGCCCGGCATCGGCGCCATAGCCGAAACCGCGACCGTTACCGCCCTGGCCACCGCCATACCCGCCATAGCCACCACCATGTCCTCCATAGCCTCCCCCGTGTCCTCCATAGCCTCCTCCGTAACCAGCACCTCTTCGACCACGGAAAGACTCCGCACCTCGATAGGCACCACGGCGGCCATTGGCGTAGAAACCAGTCCCCGCGTGGAACCGGCCGCCGAACCTCGCCCCACCTCCTCCTTGCTCGAAACCTCCACCGCCACCATAGCCGCCATAGGCAGCAGGGCCGTCCGGCACCCCGGCCGTGCCGCTAGGACCTCCCACTTCCAAGTGGCGCCCGCCACGAGCAGCACCAGGAAAACCTCTGCCCCGATCGGCGCCACCTCGCTTGGAGTGGGAAGGTGGGATACAATTTCAAATTCCACTGGATTTGAGCGGCCGCAAAACTACAAAAGATTAGGTTTTTCGATCAGCTTATGGTATGGGTGTAAAGATTATTGGGGCTTCTTATTATGTGTGGATGAATCATAAACGTTAACCAAAACTTAATAATATACATAAGATCTTATCAAATTGTATAAGAGAGCTATGAGGGAAAAAGGTATGAACAAGGATCATTATTTAGTCATACTTTAGAATATTAAGATTGAAGAATTTGAAAATACAAGATCACAAAAGACAATAAACCCGATTTCAAGAATTTTTCAAGCGGGTTTTCCATGTGTCCGCCACTACATAAGTACATTGCAAAGAAGGAAAGCCAAGGCAGCCATCCCTCGTCACGCCATCGTAGACATGAGAAGAGAGCGAATCGCGCTTACTCTCGCGGCCTTGGCGGCATAAACGGGGTAGGTGTGCAGAAGATCATAAGGCTGTCCTCACATACCCAACTTCGTGCGCCCGTGATGCTCTGGCCTCCCTCATACGACGTCTGCCATTTAGCTGATGGTGCTTGATCTTGTTAAGCTCGGTTACCTCATTCGTTAGCCGCGTGACATGCATTAGAGACTGTAGTGTGAGCATCATGCATGTGTTTTGTCGTGAGGGTTGTGCCTAGTTAACGCTTGGAAAGATGCAACCTAGTTCAGCTGTGTGCTATAGAAATTTAGTTACAAGGTGCATGCCGAGTAGTTGAGGCATCAGGCATGCATGAGAGTCGCCAAGATTGTCCTCGGCACAATGTAGAACCTTTATATACACTCCCATGAGCGACGGGTGCGTGCAGAACCTTTGTATATATACTCTTGTGAACAACTGGTGCTAACAAAAAAATTGCATACCGAGCTATAGGAAGTTTTCTGAAATATTGGAGTACACCAATAAGAAATCCCACCATGGTTTTGGATCGGCCACCGGCGGGGAACGGGGGTGCTTGTTGTTGTGCCGGCGCGGCCGCCTATGCAGGCCGCTGGAGCTACCTTCCTCATCCGCAAAGTTAGGATCGTGTCTCTAATTGATAAGGAGAGTGATGAGGCAGTAAGAGTGGTGAAGTGCGTCTCCAGTTGATTGGACCAGCCATGCTGAACGCTGTGAACGCAAGGAGGCGGACACCAGAGGCGGAAGACCCCTTAGAGCAGGAACAATAGAAGAGCCGGCAGCCGGCTGTAAACTTTGGACATGTCAGCTAAAGCCTGTACAAATCAGTACCTGTATAGTAATCCGGCTCTTAAGCTGGCTATATTAAATACTTAAGCATTAAACTTCTGCATGTGAATGTGCTTGCATGCAACACTGAGTAGGGTGGAAGCGCCGGCACTATAGCTCACGGCGGGCTACAAGCTGGCTGCAGCTCATTGATTCTTGTGCTATAGCCGGGCGATTAGTATAGCGCCTGCTCTCTTCTCTCTCATCTCTTCTCTCTCTTCCATGTAGGTTTTTTTTCAGAAACAGTACAAACACAGACGCTGACATATACGCGCATACACTCACCCTTATGAACGCACGCACGCACACCCTACCCCTATGAGCACCTCCGAAATACTGAGCCGGCGGATCGAGTCTTGAGATTGACGAAGTTACCACGGGCGCCTCGCTGTCGACGGGAACGTCGCCTCTCACTGAAAGAATATTCCGCCTAAATGCAACACTCATATGTCAAACCTGGGGTTTGAACTTTGGTGGGCTGAGGGTACAACCACCCTACTAACCATCCAACCACTGGTTGGTTTGCCTTCCACATAGGATTTTGCTGACATGTATTAGCTTATAGCCAGCTGACTAGGATTTATTGTACTTACTTTTTTTTTGCCAAAAACTCAAGTCTTTAGATAAATGGGAGTTGGTCGTTCGTGTTACCTAGCGAACCATCGCTTCCCCGAACCGAACGCCACGCGAGGCCGCGATCTATCGCTAAACCTGGGCCAGCAATTTTGGCCCGCATTAGCACCCGACGAATCCACTTGACTTTTTCTGCCTGGCTCTCCACAACTGTTCTTCCCCGAGAGAGCCCGAGCGCCAAGGCGGCCGCCGCCGCCACGCGATGCCTCGCCCCCAAAACCCTAACTCCCCTCCTCCCACCGCAGGTGCCGGCAGCAGTCCTCGCCGCCGGCGCGACGAGGACGACAACGACGAGAGCGTCCCCTTCGAAACCACCTCCGACTCCAACTTCGTCGCTGATACGGATTACGGAAGACGAGGTGGCTGGGGATGACGACGAATACGCTGTGGCCGCCTCGCCGTGTGCCCGTGGTGGTGGAGCCGCGCCGCCCGGTGGTGCTGCCACCACCGCGGCCGCGCAAGGCGAAGGGAAGGAGGAAGTAGAAGCACAAGGGGAAGCAGGCTGAAGAGGGCAGCCCGTCCCTGCCGTGGAAGGAGTAGGAGGAGGCGAATGCTAAGTGGCTCGACGTGCACGACGCGGCCGCACGCGCTGGTGCCGACGGCAGAGTCGGCCCCGGAGGTGCTGCTCCGCTTCCAAAAGGAGTGGCCCGCCTGGGCGCTGGCGCAGGAGGCCTCCGTCTCGCGCGGCGGCATCCTCGCCGACGAGATGGGGATGAGGAAGACCATCCCGGGTATCGCGCTCATCCTCACCGTTGACGCCGCCTCGCCACACATTGTCCCACGACGCGTAGCTGCGGTTGCTGTGTGCTTTTGGTGGGCTGTGTGTAGCCACTGCTGTTGTCAGCCACGAGAGATTACTAGCTGTTGTGTATTGCTAATTGATGTACTATTATTTTGCACATTTTGCAGGTTCTTTGCCACAACCAAATTCGTCGCTCACGCCTTTGAGTCTTCACTGCTGAATTAGACCACCAGGAGCAGGAGGTTGGCAGAATGGATGGGCGAAGGAGAAATGGGTGAGCTACCCGCCTATCTCGCGTATCCTGACCACAGCTCAGCTATATAGCAGTGGAATTTCAGTAATAGTATTGAATAGTGTCTATGCAATCAAAACTCTCTCTTTGTAGCCAATTAGAATTGGAGCATGTAATTTATTAGCCAAGGCAGCCTACTAAGACAGGCCAAACTAAAATGCCAGGGCAAGTTTGTCTTTAATAGTATCACATTTACATCTAAAGATCTTACTTCTGATGCTTTTGGATATGTGTACGGAGGTCTGGCTCGAACCATATCAAGGAATTGTGTTGGTTTACCTGAGAAATAAAACCAAATCTACAGGGCATGAGTCAGGGCTACAATACCGCACGTCTTTGCAATTACCATAGCAATCCTAGATCTCCGTTATACTGTTCTGGACAGTGGATTCCTTATCTGAAGACAGAATTGAAGGAGATTTTTTTTTAAATAATATGATTTTAAATGCGAATTTCGGACAGTAGCATGCGCGCAGACGAAATTTGAGAAGTAGCGTGCCGTCGGTCCCGAGCGGGCCGAAAGTTAGACTTTCGGCCGCCTCCAGGCCGAAAGTGTGCTGTCGGTGCATGCACTGTACGGGCGGCAGGCCGGGGCCCGCGACTTTCGGCACGGAGCGAGCCGAAAGTGGACTTTCGGCCTGCAGCAGGCCGAAAGCTGAGCTGGCGTGCATGCAGCAATAAATGCAAGAGCGAGTAGATGCTTCCGATATTTCAAAAAAAATTCAAAATTTGAAAATTCATCAAAACAATCTGAAAAAAATCATGCACGTACCTGACCATGGTACGCACCACCGTATTTTTTTTCGCGCCGAAATGACATCGTACGCGCCCTGTACAAAAATGACAAATTTCCTGTCAGAAAATGAGATTCAAAATTTGAATTTCTGACAGGAAATTTGTCATTTTTGTACAGGACGCGTACGATGTCATTTCGGCGCGAAAAAAAATACGGTGGTGCGTACCATGGTCAGGTACGTGCATGATTTTTTTCAGATTTTTTTGATGAGTTTTCAAATTTTGAATTTTTTTTGAAATATCGGAAGCATCTACTCGCTCTTGCATTTATTGCTGCATGCACGCCAGCTCAGCTTTCGGCCTGCTGGCGGCCGAAAGTCCGCTTTCGG
Organism: Poa pratensis; assembly: GCA_947311845.1. Taxonomy (NCBI): domain Eukaryota; kingdom Viridiplantae; phylum Streptophyta; class Magnoliopsida; order Poales; family Poaceae; genus Poa; species Poa pratensis. The sequence continues at coordinate 31,401,614 of CAMZMU010000034.1, read as the reverse complement.
CCTGGAGGCAGCCGAAAGTCAGACTTTCGGCCCGCTCGCGACCGACGGCGCGCTACTTTTCAAATTTCGTCTCGGCGTATGCTATTGTCCAAAATTCTTATTTAAAATCATATTATTTTAAAAAAAATCTCGAATTGAAGTACGTGGTATGTTGCTGCCATTTAAATAAAAGTAAAAGCCACTGTAATTATCAATTTAGTACTAAGATATGATACTCTGCATGTAATCTCAATCTTCATATTTTGGCTCATAAAAATCAGATTGTTATTCTGAGAAGAGGTGTACTAAACAAGTCTTGTGAAAATCCGATTAAGACTGAATATATGCAGATACTTACGGATCCGTCTCCATCGTATCTATTTATGATGTAATCTTATGTGTGTCATATTTGGATTATAACTTGGATCATTGAATTTGTACTTGTTAATTTGTGGTATTGAAAATCCTGAGAGCTCACAAGCAGTGGGAGCATGCATTAGAAATTCTGCCATGTTATGTATGCACATAGTGTTGGGTAATTAATTGTTACACTATCTCTAAGGGGCTTGCACCAGTTCAATTTCAATGTTCATATCTCTTGCAAGAATTGGTGGCTCAGCTGTCTTCTAGCATTGGAAGTTTTTCGCAGAAGAGAACTTGTACTTCACTTGACCATTCACACTACTGGTTACCATTGGCGCGAGAAAATGAGGACATACTTTTTGAGTTTATTAGAACCTTACATTTTCAGTTACTTGTTGATCTAACAATCATGACAGTAGCAGTCTCTAAAGCTGTATATAAGAGAAAATCGAAATTTACACAATGCTCCATCATGGTGGAGGTAAGTATATTTTTTACATCATGGTTCTTCAATCACTGCATTTAAAAAAAGTCTGCATGGAATCATATATTTATATCAACTCATGTTGACAAGTAAAACATATGCTAATTGTATAAAGGATTCTGATCCGATCAAACAATCCAATATTTGGGTAGATAGAAAACCTAAATGTACAAACAAACTGATGGGCTAATATAGCAAGCTCCAAACAATCCATCAAAACAGAGGAATGAATTTAAGCTATTCTATGGAAATGCTCCAAACATCCTGGTATTAGTTCATGAATGACTCCGATCTCAACTGTTAGACAGGGTGAGTCACACCTACTATTTGATCTTGGTTGCAGGAATATCCTTTACGGTCAAGATATCAAGATGTTGTTTCTCCGCATTCTCAATATACTATAATGGGAATTATTTTCCTTAACATAAAGCACTGCTATTTTTAAAGCTACATATATATATATATATCATATGTCTTTTGGTAGAACTGCTTTTGCAATTATATGATTCTTTGAAGGAGAATTAATAGGAGAATTGATTTGCATTTGTTATGACATACATCTAAAAATGGGCGGTAATTTTTGAAAACTTCTTTCAAGAAGGATGTAGTGGAACAACCGGAGATTGTACTAACTTTCCATTGCCTTTTCCTATAGGCTGATTTATCCACTGGATGTTACCTGTTGTTACAGTAGAATTTGTCAATAATCAAGCTCTATATTGTCAAGCTTTGCCCCCTGATGCCAAGATGACAGTTGGGTGCTGTGGTGCACAAATCCAAGAGAAGCCGATACCAGAAGTGGTGCTGATGAGTGATGAACCTAGGCTGAGATGGAAGTTCTCATGTTGAGAAATAGTATTTGGAATACTCACATTCAAAGAAGTTTCGAGTTGATGGGTGTATTTTTGGGTTAGTTTTTGTTGTACTTTTTACTAATTTGTGGTAAAAAAATCTTCTCAAGTCAGTCTGTATACTATACAAAATCTGCTCAATGAGATTGAAGTATGTGATATGTTTTTAAAAACTTGATCAATTTCATGATTTCAGCGAACTATTTGTATGTCTAGGTCTGTTAAAAGTTTATGTCCCGTAGCAACGCATGGGCATTCAACTAGTATACGTATACATCTCAGGCATGGCAGCAGATCAACTTAGTTCCTGTTTATCCGTGGTCGCTTCCTCTGTTCTAGGTCGTTTTGTTGGAGAAGCACGGGCGGCATCAGCAGAAAGAGGAGGGGACGAGGTGGGCTGGATCAAGGGCTTTTCTTGGGCTTGGAGGCACCGGCGGAGCTACATGTAGCTACCAGGGTGCACAGGCACCCGGGTAGAATTTATTCTTGCCTTACAATTAGCTTAAAAGTTGGTGCGTGCACCCCTATAGCCCATGATTAGTGCACCCGGGTGGCTTAAATCTGCCCTTAATCCTCCATACTCCCTCCGTTTAGGTTTATAAGTCCTCTACGTATCCCTAGGTCGTGAATTTAACTAATATAATACAAAAATTAAAATACAAAAAATATATCATTAGAAAATATAAAGTCTGAATTTTCTAATTATATATTTTTTACAATATATAAATCACATTATGTTGCTCAAATTTAGGACCTAGGGATACGTAGAGGACTTATAAACCTAAACGGAGGGAGTATACAGGAGAAGTGCACCCTGATCAAAATTTCTCTAACTCCGCCACTGCTTGGAGGAGCACTGGTGGCCTAGTGCCTCTAGAGTCTAGACCACTTATTTTAGGGTCTGTCTAAGGGTCAGCTAGCTGACGTCACCCGCGTATTAATTTTCCGGAGTCCCTAGAGAATGCTCTTAGCGTTGTTTGTCGGAGACGTGTACGTCCTCGCTGGAAGCATATGTTCTTGGGCTTGGCCCATATAAGCACATCTGCCTCCTTCCTTACTGTTTTGTGTCACGATGATTTTTTCCGTGACGTGGACAGTTTCCATTTCAAAATCGTTTACTTTGTCAGATAAAACACATGTTGCACAGCCGGGAACTAAAAAAACAGAGAAAGGTGCATGATATTTTTTCATACACGAACGTACAAGAAGGCGGAAAAGAAAATATGAGCACAAATTTCCATCTCAATTTTTGTACTGTTTTTTAAATGAATAATCTGAACCATTTTAAAAATAAACCATTTTTAAAATGAACCATTTTAAATGAACCAGTCTAAAAAATAAACCATTTCCAAAAATGAATATTTTTTAAAAATGGTTCACGACAAATGTTCATCAATTTGAAAATGGTTTATGAATTAAAAAATGGTTCATGGACCATTTCAAATCTGAACATTTTTTAAAAATGAAAAATCAGAACCATTTAAATAAATGAATCGTTTTTAAAAATAAAAAAATAAAAAATGAACGATTTTATAAATAAACCGTTTAAAAAATGAATCATTTCCAAAAAATGAACATTTTTTAAAAATGGTTCATGAAAAAGTTCATCAATTTGAAAATGGTTCATGAATTAAAAAATGGTTAATGAACCATTTCAAATCTGAACATTTTTCAAAAATGAAAAATGTGAACCATTTTAAAAAATGAACCATTTTAAAAAATGAACCATTTACAAAAATCAACCATTTTAAAAATGAACCGTTTTAAAAAATGAACCATTTCAAAAAATGAAGATTTTTTAAAAATGGTTCACAAAAAATGTTCATCAATTTGAAAATGGTTCATGAATTAAAAAATGGTTCATGAACCATTTAAAATCTGAACATTTTTCAAAAATGAAAAATCTGAACCATTTTAAAAAATGAACCATTTCCAAAAATGAACATTTTTAAAAAATGGTTCACGAAAAATGGTTCATGAATGAAAAAAACGGTTCATGAACCATTTCGAATATGAACATTTTTCAAAAATGAAAATTTTGAACCATTTTTTAAAATAATTTTTTCAAAAATATGAATTCTAAAAAAAGATTAAAAACGAAGTTAAATATGAACAAATTTCTATAAATATACATTTTTCATTATAATGAAATTATTCATGAATTTTAAAAAAGTTTAAACGAAAAATAAAAATATAAAACATATAAAACGACCGAAAACTGGAAAAACAGTAAATCAGAAAAACCAGTAAAACATAACCAATAAAACCGCACCAGAACATTCTAGAATGTTCCCAAAACCAAAAACCGTTCTGGAGGAAATGGGCCGGCCCACTAGTGGCTTCGCTTGCAGAATCGTGTAGGACGGGGGTACGCGTTCGAGCCTCCAATCGACGCAACGGGCGTCGTATAGGAAATGCCTGATTTTCCACAGTCCAGACTAATCGTTGACTAACGATCTTCGTACGGATTTTGTGAACTGTAGCTAGCATGGGCCGGCCTAGCTAACTCGACGGCAGATAATTTTGCTCCTTTCTGCTTTTCATGTTCGCTGCTTTTGGTCTACTCGTTTCTTTTTTTATTTGTTCGCTTGTCCTGCTAGTATCGTTGTACGAGTACTAGGATAGCTAGCTGTTTGCATGTGTGGTTGATACATGTACATGCATGTGTATAGTTGTATGTAGTACGTGTTTATCAGTCGGCCGGCTGCGGCACACCGATATTTTGTTCGACGGCGTTGTCGACTACGACTATGTCATCATCTCGGCGAGAGACTATCGAGTAGTCCAAATGTATTTATACTTGAGAGTCAAAGACCACCTCTCGTCTCGCCGGGTGGTGCCCAGCTCAAGTCGGATGGGTATCCCGGCGGGTTCTCGCAGGGGCCGTCATTATTGGCGGACCCTTCCCATGATGCCAAATTATCTCCGACCACCCTTCTGTGCACCTCGCCAGCTTTCGGAAGCGTGACGTTGCCCATCCAGGACCTCGTCGGGGCGGCCCATATCCTTGCTAGCTGACGAGGGGTTAACTCATCAAATCTCATGGTTAGGACCTAGAGTTGAGATTATGGGGAGAGAACGTGGTAGTATTGTTAGTTTCGTCGGCTGACAAGCAGAGTCAAAGATTTAGCCAGGTTCAGGCCCCTCGGGTGGAGGTAAAGACCCTACTTCCTGCTTGTCTGGTATTGATTGTGTGAGATTGTGCGGTTACAAGGGAGCTCCGGCGAGATATTGATCTCGCTAGGGCTTTTGGTGGTTCGAGTATGGCTTGTCCAGGATCGACGGCCCTCCCAGCCTTTATAAGAGGCTGGGTCTCGGGAGTCCGTAACCGACCATGTTTACATATAAGGAAAGTATAAACCGACTATGCCTATGTCTAATCTTGGAGGGTACTCCATCTTGTTGGGCCTCTCGTCATGAGCTTCATGTAGGCTCTTGATAGTTGGAACTTAGTCGACACGTGCACCAGGTACCTTTATAGTAGGGTACCCGAGATGTATATCCTTGTCAGTAGCCCCCGAGTACTTGTCTGACTCGAAGAATCGGGTATGGACTCATTCGTAAGTGCACGTCATATGCCTTGTACTTGTATGCTGTAATTGGAATTCCTGTATGAATAGCGCATGTTGGCCTTGTCGAGTATTTCATCAACTTTGGTTTTTGCTTATGATAATCAAGAGATAATAGCTTAGTAGGCCCGGTACACTCGACGGATCGGGACCGGTTAACTACACATTCGGGTAAAACCTTACTAGCTTTCAATCAAACTCGAGCCTCCGGACTCGAATCTGGAACAAACTGGTCAGACTCGACTAGGCCGCGGAGGTCTTACTGAATCGATCTGCAGTATAACTTTGAAATTTACCCAACGCGTCCGTCGAGATTTTTCATCATGTCTGCTGACACGGAAAGTTTTAAGGATTAACGTTGCTGGAACGGTACTTAGCCCAGCTCGAAAGTTCGGCGGGTCTTACCTTTGCACTACGCATGCAGCATCCGAGGTCATTTGCGGCGGACGCAACTCGGGAAATTTTCGAGTATGATTTTGCATTTAAATTTTGCATATGAACCGAATCGAGTCTGTTGTCGACTGATACACTGTCATTATTCTATCGGGTGCGCGGCAGCGCTCCCGATGGGAGTAGCCCCCGAGATTGTGCTTTATTGCTTTGCAATGGAGGATAATCTCAAATCTTTTTATCCCATATATGCTTTAGTCGAAGAAAATTTTTGATACGCTCCCGATGGGAGTAATATGTCTTAGTCGATGGAACGGTCGAGTGACCAAATTTGCCTTAATATTGCTCTTTCACTCACGAACCAAGCAAGGCAGTCGATTGATCAATCTACGTCGGGCGGACTCAAATGCTTTTCTGAATAGGGCGCTTGCAATGACGTCAGGGATGACGTTTGTGGCGACTGCGCTGCCTGACACGCGTTGGCGTGCGTTATGCTATGATAGATGGGACGTGACACGTCTGTGGGCCCACGATGCAGCCGTTTGGACTGGATTTGACCATTCAGGCACGATTTCTCCAGGACTATGATGACGGTTCCTAAGGGGTCCTAGCGGCAAAACCGTCGGGTTAGGCACTTGGATGGAGGCTGCCCAAAAGTATGCTCAACAGCTTGTAACAACTGTTGAAGATAGGGCAGCCAAGGTTCAGGCGAAGAAGGCTTCCTCCAAGAAGTCGATGACTAGCAAGTGATTCCTTCGTCGCCTAGTTTTAGGGACTTTTATGATTTTGCTTTTGTTGTAAAAAACTTCAGACTTCGTATTTGTGCTTCATGAAATATGAACTCCAGTTATCGGGAGGCACAGCCCCCGAGCCTTTTGCTTGATCTCTTCTGTTTCTCTTATTTTCTGAGTTATTCTGGATGTAGACCCGAGCCTCTAGAACATCGACTGGTCCAGGTGCGAGCGGCTCCACTCAGTCACGTAGCGTGAATGATCAGAAAATCATCGACTTCCTTCATCTAAAACTTTCCAAGGTGACAAGCGAGCTGAAGAAGACACAAGACGCATATGCGGAGTTGCAGTCGAGGCCATCTCCAACTACGGAGCGGGAGGCCTTTTTGCTTGAAGAGTTGGAGAAAGTGAACTTACAGTTTGAATGTAAGCCCTTTTGGAAATTGAATTGCAGACTCGACACACAGGTCGACTGGGATAATAATTTTGCTTTATTTTTGCTATAGGTGTTTGTTTTGACCAGTCGAAGGAGGAGGCGCGGCTACAGGACCGACTCGACGGTCAAGCGAGTAGCGCGGAGTACGCTGCCCACCCCTTTTGGTCGGACAGGGCGAGGAGTGCCATTTTGGTAAAGCTTCTGGATCGCGCGTGGCGAACTGCCATTCGACTGGAGAGCTGCAGGTTAGCTTTGTTTCGAGTCCACGAGGCTTTGTTTCCTTTGAATGAGCAACCACAAAGCCTTGCTGCATTGCTGAAGAAATTTTGAAAGGGCAAGGCGATCAAGAAATTTATACGGGAGCAACTGATTAGCGGGGCTAACGTTGCTCTTGCCTTTGTGCGGTCGCACCTTCCGCACCTTGATTTGAAAAAGATTGCGATGGGTCCTGCACCCGTACCAGGTGGTGGTCCTGTGCAAATGGAGGAGCACTACCATGAGACACGGGTGGACGCACTGGTCCTAATCCATCATGTGCTAAAGGAGGAGGAGAAGTGGACACAGCCAAAGGATGAACCTGTAGATTAAGCTTTTTATGCATAGGGGGCAGCCCCAGAGTGTAAATGTAATACTTGTAAGTATTATGAACTCAGCCCCCGAGCCTGTTGAGTGGGGATGTATGATGTGATTTATTGTAAACTTATGACTATCCAGCCCCCGAGCCCTTGGGTACGGCTGAGAGTACTGTTTATGAGCTTTTTTTGTGTTAGGACCCAGCCCCTGTGCATTCGAGTGAGGCTGGGTTGTTTCTTTGCACAACCTGTTTTATGACCCAGCCCCCGAGCATTCGAGTGTGTCTGGGTTGTTTATTTCTGCGAGAGTTCGCATTTTGGATAGCGCAGCCCCCGAGCACTCGGATGCGGCTAAGTTATGAGTTATGCGAATAGTAAACAGAAAGATAGGAGGAACATTTTGATTATATTCCACTTTTGAATGTTAAGCTGCATGCCGCCTCATTAAAAACCTTCCATTCCCCGTAGGTACCCTGGTATGGAAAAGAGCGCGTCTGAAACCTGCAGCTATCCGACATATGTGCCTATTACATTATGCGACTGAGCAATCTAAGCATAGAAACGGCGCAGATGCGCAACGTTCCAAGGGTTGTGCGAGAGTTCGCCTGTCTTCACGTGCTTCAGTCTGTATGCTCCACCACCCATGACCTCGGTGATGATGAAGGGTCCTTCCCATGGGGAAGCGAGTTTGTGCACCTTCTTGTGATTCAGTCGAAGTACCAGGTCGCCAACATCGAAGGACCTGGTGCGTAGTCGACGGCTGTGGTAGATGCGGAGGTCCTACTGATAGACAGCTGTTCGTGCTAGCGCCGTGTTGCGTGCTTCTTCGAGCAAGTCGACTGCATCTTCGAGTGCTTCATGTGCATCTTCTTCGTTGTATGTTTCGACTCTTGGTGCATTGAACCTTACATCTGATGGCAGGATTGCCTCTGCACCGTAAACCATGAAAAATGGGGTGAACTGTGTTGAAGCGTTAGGAGTTGTGCGTAGGATCCATAGCACAGATGGGAGTTCTTCGACCCAAGCACCCGCGGCCCTTTTGAGTGGCACCAGGAGGCGTTTCTTGATTCCGCTCGTCACGAGCCCATTGGCTTTTTCGACTTGGCCATTGGATTGCGGGTGTGCCACGGATGCATAATTGAGCGTAATGTCCTGCTCTTTGCAGAAGGATCGGAACTCTTCAGCCGTGAAGTTTGTACCGTTATCAGTGATGATGCTACTTGGCACACCAAAGCGGTATATGATGGATTTTATGAAATTGACTGCTGTAGTGTCAGTCGAACTTATGATAGGGACTGATTCAATCCACTTGGTGAACTTGTCGACCGCCACCAGAAGGTGAGTATGCCCTCCATGGGAGGATTTTTTTAGTGGCTCAACCATATCGAGCCCCCATTGGGCGAAGGGCTAGGCCAATGGTATTGTCTTCAATGCTGATGCGGGTGCATGCGGCTTTGTGGCGAATTTTTGACAGCCGATGCACCTTTTGACTATGTCCTCCGCGTCTTTGAGTGCTGTGGGCCAGTAGAAGCCTGCGCGAAAGGCTTTGGCTACGAGTGATCGACTGCTGGCGTGATGCCCGCAGGTACCTGCATGAATATCACGAAGGATGGCCTGGCTATCTTCAAATGCTATGCATCTTTGGAACATACCTGATACGCTGCGCTTGTGTACAGCTCGCCGTTGATGACGATGTACGCTTTAGATCTTCGGGTGACGCGTCTTGACTCTGTTATGTCTTCAGGTACCTCGCCGCGGAGTATGTATACGAGGAAAGGTTGAGTCCAAGTTGGCTCTATGAGGAGTACCTCGACTGGCGGGTCCTCTGTGCTTGGTGCTTTGCTCTTGACTGCTGCGGCTGATGTAGGAGATGTTCGTTTTTCTTGATGGACCTGCTCGATGCGCTCGAGGAAGACACCAGGTGGAACTGGTGCTTTGGTCGCGCCAATGTTGGCTAACTTATCTGCTTCTTCGTTACTCTCGCGCCCTATGTGCCGCAACTCGTAGCCTTCGAAGCTGCCCTCCATTAAGTTGTACAAGTCATGGTAGGCGATCATGTTATCTGCGATTGCATCGCAGGCCTTCATTGTTTGCTGCACCACAAGATTCGAGTCACCATAGATCATCAGTCGAGTGCACCCGAGGGCTTTGGCCATCTCATGCCATGGATCAGGGCCTCGTATTCTGCTTCGTTATTGGATGGTAACTCGAATCCCATCTGCAGGATATAGCGGAGCTTGTCGCCTTTTGGTGATATGAGGATGACGCCTGCGCCTGCGCCCTCGTTCTTCTTTGAGCCGTCAAAGTACATAGTCCATGAGTTGGACACATCTGGTGCTCCTGGAAACTGAGCTTCAATCCACTCGGTATGTGTAGGGAATCGTAGGCAGAAAACAAAAAAATTCCTAGCAACGATAACCGTAAACTAGCCAAGATCTATTCTATGCAGATATACTATACGGAAGGAGATCAGAATACATACCCTTGTAGACCGGAAGCGGGATTACGTTCCCGCACAAACGTTGTCGATGGAGACGTCGAAGCCGACCTCAGGGTCGTGTAGAGGAAGTAGACAGCTCCCAGCGCCAAACGATGGCGCCTCGCGGTTCCACACACGTACGGTGTGGATGACGACCTCCGGGCTCCAGATCCAGCAGAGCAGCGGAAGTGGTAGAGTGGATCTAGCAGCACGGCGGTGTGCAAACTATAGAGAGACTTCTCTCCTCGTACGAAGCTCCAGAATCGGAACCCCGTTCAAGGTAGGAGAGAAGAAGAAAGGAGATGGGCAATTTTCAAGGCATGGGGGCACTCCTATATAAAGGAGAGGGAGGGAGGCCAACCTCCTTGGCTCCCCCATGTGGGACTATTCCCACATGGGGTTGCGCCGGCCATGGGGGGGTGCGGCTGCCCTAGTGGGCCCCATGTGGCCCACTAGGGTGGCAGCCCCCTTTTTCCTTTTTCCCTTTTATTTTCTTTTTCCCCGAATGGGCCTCTAAGGCCCATTTAACTTTTAATGCCTTTTAAATTCGAAATTAATTAAATAAAAATGTATTTAATCATTAATAACACTTATTAATATTAGATACATATTATTTAATTCATTCGGACCCCGAAACATATTTCGTGGCCTCCGATCAATCATCGGACAATTACCGGAACACTTCCGGAGCTCCAGAACACTTCCGGAGTTCCTGTTTCTTATTCTCTCTAAATCCAATCTAATCGTCACCCACCCTTAAGTGTGTTACCCCACGGTTCGGGATCACTCCAGACATGATCGAGACTCTCTCTCCGATCAATCGACTAACAGCGGAATCTGGATATCCATGATAGCCCCTGTGTGTCCACGAATGTCTCTTTATTCGTTTGAACCTGTAGACGTCCAGTTTCAATCTCTTGCCTGGTGATACTTAGATTGTCGAGTGTCGTTCTCCGGTATCACATTTTACCGAGCTTGACCTCATCCTTGACAATCTATCTTCTCTCGTCTGTGATGTTACATCCCCGTGACCTAGTCACATGCTTGCAAGCTCATTAGATGTAATCTCACCGAGTGGGCCCAGAGTATCTATCCTGCTATGCGGATTGGCAATTCCCGCTATTGATTACTCGCCCCGACTACTTCCTTCCAATACCCGAAGGTGTCACCCTTATTGTCGTGCGTATGAGACATGACGTTAGGTGCGATCAGCCGTATCTTTCAGAAGCAGCGACTTGATATAATCTCACGGTCCAAGATCTGAAACTACGTTTCTATATATATTTTGGGTATGTCCATCAAATCATTCACCCAATGATATGACTCCGTCGTTAACCGGTTAATGCCCATGATCAGGAAACCTTGATCATCTGTTACACAACGGACTAGTCAAGTAGAGGCTACTAGGGACCTGGTTGTTTCTATACCACACGTGTATTATGTTTCCGAGTAATACAGTTATAGCATGGTATTAAAACGTATTATGAACAATAAGAGATATGACAAATAAAATCACTTTATTAATTGCCTCTAGGGCATATCTCCAACAGTCTCCCACTTGCACTAGAGTACAAATTAATCTAGTTTACAACTTGGTAAAAGCTTGACACCAATAGCATTACGGTGTTCTTCATGCTTGTCTCGTGGAAGAGGTTTCGTCAACGGATCTGCAACATTCAGGTCCGTGTGTATTTTGCAAATCTTCACATCGCCTCCCTTGACGTACTGCCGTATGACATGGAAGCGTCGGAGAATATGTTTGGCGGTGGAGTGAGACCTTGGTTCCTTCACGTTGGCAATGACCCCTGTGTTGTCGCAGAAGATAATCACAGGGTCTCGCGCACTGGGGAACACTCCAAGTTCGATGATGAACTTCCTGAGCCAAACAGCTTCATTTGCAGCATCCGTTGCAGCAATATACTCCGATTCCATTGTAGATTGGGCGACTATGGGTTGCTTCCCACTTCTCCAGCTCACAGCGCCTCCGTTCACCTTAAACACATAGCCTGTTTGCGATTTCGAGTCATCGGGATCTGTGCAGAAACTTGCATCAACGTAACCTGTTACGCCAAGTTCCTCTTCACAGCCTCCATAAACAAGAAACATGTCCTTGGTATACTTAAGATACTTCAGTATGTTCTTAACAGCTATCCAATGATCCTTGCCAGGATTACTCTGGAATCGACTCGTCAGACTAAGAGCCAATGCCACATCGGGTCGAGTACTTAACATGGCATACATGATCGATCCTATAGCCGAAGCATATCGAGTGCCATCCACCTCAGCTTTTTCAAGAGCCGTCCGTGGACACTGAGCCATGCTCAATGTTTTTCCCTTGACAACTGGCACAAGACCCTTCTTTGCCAAATGCATATTGAACTTCTTCAATATCTTATCAAGGTAAGTACTTTGACATAACGCTAGTAGGCGCCTGGGTCTATCACGATAGATCTTAATGCCTAATACGTATGCAGCTTCTCCTAAGTCCTTCATTGAAAATTTACTGTTTAAATATTCCTTCACGCTTTTCAGAAGTTCCACATCATTCCCAATTAGTAATATATCATCCACATATAGAACTAGGAATGCAACTGAGCTCCCACTCATTTTCTTATAAATGCAGGTCTCTTCCAATTTTGGACAAATCCAAAACCTTTGATCACCTCATCAAAGCGAAGATTCCAGCTCCGAGATGCCTGCTTCAGTCCATAAATGGAACGCTGAAGTTTGCATACCTTGCCAACATTTCCTGGACTGACAAAACCTTCAGGTTGTACCATATACAACTCTTCCTCAATGTTGCCATTTAGGAACGCTGTTTTGACATCCATCTGCCATATCTCATAATCATGATATGCAGCTGTTGCTAGCAAAACCCGAATAGACTTTAGCATCGCTACCGGTGAAAACGTTTCATCGTAGTCAATTCCATGAACTTGTCGGAAACCTTTTGCGACAAGCCGAGCCTTATAGACGGTCACATTACCGTCAGCATCAGTCTTCTTCTTAAAGATCCATTTATTCTCGACAGCCTTGCGCCCTTCGGGAATCTCCACCAAAGTCCATACTTTGTTGTCATACATGGATTCTATTTCGGATTTCATGGCCTCAAGCCATTTCTCGGACTCGGGTCCTTCCATCGCCTCTTTGTAATTTGTAGGTTCGTCTTGTTCAATTAACATGACGGTGCAAACAAGATTACCGTACCACTCAGGAGAAGTACGGGTTCTTCCAGACCTACGAGGTACAATAGCCTCCTCGACATTTTCTCCCACTTCATCTGTTATGAAGGACGGTTCAGGAACTGTTTCCGTTGCGCCACTCGGTATTTCGAGTTCAGGATCAACTATCTCGTCGAGGTCTATTTTCCTCCCACTTACTCCTTTAGCGAGAAACTCCTTCTCGAGAAAGGTGCCGTTTCTAGCGACAAACGTTTTGCCCTCGGCTTGGTGGTAGAAGGTGTGGTTTCCCGTGGATACCCTACAAAGACGACCTTTTCCGATTTTGGTTCTAGTTTGTCAGGCTGCAATTTCTTGACATAAGCCTCACAACCCCAAACTTTCAGGAACGACAGCTTAGGTTTCGCACCATGCCATACCTCATACGGTGTCGTTTCCACGGATTTAGATGGAGCCCTATTTAAAATGAATGCGGCTGTTTCTAACGCATATCCCCAAAACGATACGGGCAAATCGGTAAGAGACATCATAGACCGTACGCTATCTAATAAAGTACGATTACGTCGCTCGGACACGCCGTTGCGTTGTGGTGTTCCGGCAGGCGTAAGCTGTGGCACAATTCCACAGGCCTTCAGATGTGTGCCAAACTCAAAACTCAAATATTCGCCACCACGATCGGATCGGAGGTGCTTTATTTTCTTGTTAAGTTGATTTTCAACCTCACTTTGAAATTCTTTGAACTTTTCAAAAGTTTCTGACTTGTGTTTCATTAAGTAGATATACCCGTATCTACTCAAGTCATCAGTGAAGGTTACAAAGTAACGATAACCATTGCGCGTTGATACGCTCATTGGGCCGCACACATCTGTATGTATAACTCCCAATAATTCCGACGCACGTTCAACGAAACCATTGAACGGTGACCTAGTCATCTTGCCCATGAGGCATGGTTCGCAAGTGTCAAGAGATCCAAAATCTAATGACTCCAAAAGTCCAGCTGAGTGGAGTTTCTTCATGCGCTTTACACCAATATGACCAAGTCGGCAATGCCACATATACATGGCGGTATCATCACTAAGTCTAATCCTTTTGGCATCTATGTTATGGATATGTGTACTACGATCGAGATTCAACAAGAATAAACCATTATTCACAGGAGCATCAACATAAAAGATATCATTCATCGAAATAGCACAACCATTTGATACTGAATTGAATGAATATCCGTCTTGCAACAAGCAAGAACCACTTATAATGTTTACACTCAGAGATGGCACAAAATAACACTTATTTAAAACCAAAACTAATCCCGAAGGTAGATGTAGAGGGAGCGTGCCGACGGCCATCACGTCAACTCTTGATCCATTGCCGACGCGCATCGTCACCTCGTCCTTTGCCAGGCGCCGACTATTCCGCAACTCCACCTGTGAGTTACAAATATGAGCAACAGAGCCGGTATCAAATACCCAGGTATTACTACGGGCGCATGTAAGGTACACATCAATAACATGTATATCAAATATACCTTTATCTCTCCCGACAATCTTGCCGGCCTTCTTGTCTTCCAGGTACTTGGGGCAGTTGCGCTTCCAGTGACCATCTCCCTTGCAGTAGAAGCATTCCACGCCAGGTTTGGGACCAGGTTTGTTAGCCTTGGATTTGGCAACGTGTTTGCCATCCTTCCTAGACTTCCAGTTCTTCCTTCCCTTGCCGCCAGATTTCTTAAAATCGACGGTCTTGTTGACCATCAACAGCGTGTGCTCCTTCTTGATTTCCACCTCAGCAGTCTTGAGCATCACGAACACCTCAGACAGGGACTTAGCCATGCCCTGCATGTTATAGTTCATGACGAAGCCTTTGTAGCTAGGAGGCAACGATTGCAGCACCCTATCAATCGCCAGCTCATCAGGAATCTTGCATTCCAGAGCGTTCAGGCGTTGAACGTAGCCAGACATTTTGACCACGTGCTCGCTCACACTGCTATGCTCTTCCATCTTGGCTGAGAAGAAAAGCTCAGAAGCTTCATACCTCTCAGCCTTAGCCTGCGGCGCAAAGACAGCCTTGAGATCAGAAATTATCTCAAAAGCACTCATCTTCTCAAAGCGCTTTTGCAGGTCGGCTTCCATGGCGTAGAGCATGCCACTCTGGACAAAGGAGGAATCCTCCGACTTGGTCTGATAGACCTTCTTCTCGTCATCGGAGGCGTCGTCTGCAGGAGGGTCACCTAGGGCGGCTTCAATGACGTAAGCCACCTTGTGGGGAGTGAGGAGGATCCTCAGGTTGCGGAACCAGGACATGAAGTTCGACCCATTGGTCTTAAGCTTTTCTTTCTCAAGGAACAGGCCAAGGTTAAAGGTGGGGCGAGACATCTACAATGGAATTTGCAAAACATAAGACGTTTGTTCATAATAAAATATGGGTTCAAGTTTTAGTAAAATTAAAACTACCAGAACTCCCACTCAAGACGAGTATCCCTCTCATCGTCTTAGTGATTACACAATCCCCATCCATTACGCTACCCCCATCGATCAGGCGAATAGCATAACTTCAAAGGTAGACATCGTATATCAATCACATCACCGTATGTGACTCGTGCTTAACCTTTCGGTACTTGTGTTCCGAGGCCATATACTGGTATATGCTAGGCTCGCCATAACACCCTTTGCCGTATTTGCGTGTGCAACGTGGCTTACACCCACTGTATGCGAACGAAGAGACGAGTGTAACGAACGATCGAAACCCCAAACGCGTACCCCGTAACGTAGAACTTTATTGGTGGTGCACGACAGAGGGAGAACACTATTATCGGAATTTTGGGAGGGATCATCTTATATTACTACCGCCGTGTAACTAATATATAGACATATATATATACACAATATAAGATGCACACAATCTACATAACATCTAATATGAAATGTAATGCGACATGATATGGTCTTCTCCGCGCCGATGGTCTCCTTCGCGCCAACAGTTTATAAACAATTTAATAAACCTACCTTGACCATATCACATTGCCCCTGCAAAATAAAGTTAGACGCTTCTACTTTATCTTTTGCATGTTTTACGTGGCTGCTAGGGCTTCCGTACAAGAACCGTTTCTTACCTACGAAAACAACCACAACAGCGATAAGACAATTGTCTCTATTACACCCCTTTCGGGGCCCTCCATTGTAAATGCGATATCAACTATTGTAGGAGATACAGACACCCGCCAGCCACATATACGGTACAAGCCATATGTCAGGTGTGGAACCAGTCTCGCGTAAGAGTACGCGTAAAGTCGGTCCGGGCCGCTTCATCCCACAATGCCGCGATATAAACAAGTACACGCTAGAGGGTAACAAATGTAGAATCGATGCCCACATTCAACATGTGTTCTAACCGTACAGATATATCTACGCATAGATCGGCTCTGATACCACTGTTGGGAATCGTAGGCAGAAAACAAAAAATTTCCTAGCAACGATAACCGTAAACTAGCCAAGATCTATTCTATGCAGATATACTATACGGAAGGAGATCAGAATACATACCCTTGTAGACCGAAGCGGGATTACGTTCCCGCACAAACGTTGTCGATGGAGACGACGAAGCCGACCTCAGGGTCGTGTAGAGGAAGTAGACAGCTCCCAGCGCCAAACGATGGCGCCTCGCGGTTCCACACACGTACGGTGTGGATGACGACCTCCGGGCTCCAGATCCAGCAGAGCAGCGGAAGTGGAGAGTGGATCTAGCAGCACGGCGGTGTGCAAACTATAGAGAGACTTCTCTCCTCGTACGAAGCTCCAGAATCGGAACCCCGTTCAAGGTAGGAGAGAAGAAGAAGGAGATGGGCAATTTTCAAGGCATGGGGGCACTCCTATATAAAGGAGAGGGAGGGAGGCCAACCTCCTTGGCTCCCCCATGTGGGACTATTCCCACATGGGGGTGCGCCGGCCATGGGGGGGTGCGGCTGCCCTAGTGGGCCCCATGTGGCCCACTAGGGTGGCAGCCCCCCTTTTTCCTTTTTCCCTTTTATTTTCTTTTTCCCCGAATGGGCCTCTAAGGCCCATTTAACTTTTAATGCCTTTTAAATTCGAAATTAATTAAATAAAAATGTATTTAATCATTAATAACACTTATTAATATTAGATACATATTATTTAATTCATTCGGACCCCGAAACATATTTCGTGGCCTCCGATCAATCATCGGACAATTACCGGAACACTTCCGGAGCTCCAGAACACTTCCGGAGTTCCTGTTTCTTATTCTCTCTAAATCCAATCTAATCGTCACCCACCCTTAAGTGTGTTACCCCACGGTTCGGGATCACTCCAGACATGATCGAGACTCTCTCTCCGATCAATCGACTAACAGCGGAATCTGGATATCCATGATAGCCCCTGTGTGTCCACGAATGTCTCTTTATTCGTTTGAACCTGTAGACGTCCAGTTTCAATCTCTTGCCTGGTGATACTTAGATTGTCGAGTGTCGTTCTCCGGTATCACATTTTACCGAGCTTGACCTCATCCTTGACAATCTATCTTCTCTCGTCTGTGATGTTACATCCCCGTGACCTAGTCACATGCTTGCAAGCTCATTAGATGTAATCTCACCGAGTGGGCCCAGAGTATCTATCCTGCTATGCGGATTGGCAATTCCCGCTATTGATTACTCGCCCCGACTACTTCCTTCCAATACCCGAAGGTGTCACCCTTATTGTCGTGCGTATGAGACATGACGTTAGGTGCGATCAGCCGTATCTTTCAGAAGCAGCGACTTGATATAATCTCACGGTCCAAGATCTGAAACTACGTTTCTATATATATTTTGGGTATGTCCATCAAATCATTCACCCAATGATATGACTCCGTCGTTAACCGGTTAATGCCCATGATCAGGAAACCTTGATCATCTGTTACACAACGGACTAGTCAAGTAGAGGCTACTAGGGACCTGGTTGTTTCTATACCACACGTGTATTATGTTTCCGAGTAATACAGTTATAGCATGGTATTAAAACGTATTATGAACAATAAGAGATATGACAAATAAAATCACTTTATTAATTGCCTCCAGGGCATATCTCCAACAGTATGGAAGTCAGGTAGGACTTGTGCTTTGATGGCCTTCGCCCAGTTGTGTTGGGGTTTTTGAGGATATCTCCGATCCCTGAAGTGCTGATTACAGTGATCGGATGCTCTGCAAAGTAGTGCGTCAGCTTCCTTGAGGACATGAACACGGCGTATGCTAGCTTTTGATAGTGCGGGTACCGCTGCTTTGATATGGAGAGCACTTCACTCAAATAATAGACTGGGCGTTGTATGCTTTGGGCGTGTCCCTCCTTCCTGCATTCCACTACCACTACGGTACTTACCACCCTGTTAGTTGCTGAGACATATAGGTATAGTGGCTCGCGTTCCCTTGATGCGACGAGGATTGGAGGGCCTGTGAGGACTCGCTTGAGGTCCGCGAAGGCTGCTTCGGCTTCTGGCGTCCACTCGAATTTGTCTGCTTTCTTCATCAGTAGATAGAACGGGAGCGCTTTTTCGCCTAGTTTGCTTATGAATCGACTGAGTGCTGCCACTCGACCCGCTAACTTTTGCACGTCATGTAGCTTTGAAGGCCTTTGCATTGTCAAGATAGCCTGTATTTTCTCCGGGTCCGGCTCGATTCCTCGAGCCGAGACTAGGTACCCAGGAGCTGTCCGGCTGGCACGCCGAACGTGCACTTCTTCGGGTTGAGCTTGATGTGAAAGCATTTGAGGTTTGCGAACGTCTCTCGCAAGTCATCGAGTAGTGTGTTTTCCTCCCTTGTTGTGATGACGATGTCATCTACGTAGACCTGGACGTTCCGCCCAATCTGCTTCTTGAGGCAGTCTTGCATCATGCGCTGGTAGGTTGCGCCTGCGTTCTTGAGCCCGAAAGGCATTGTTGTGTAGCAGTAGACCCCGAGTGGGGTTATGAACGCCGTTTTCTCTTCATCCTCTTCCTTCATCCTTATCTGGTGGTAACCCGAGTAAGCATCCAGGAAGGACAAGCGAGCGCACCCGGCGGTGGAGTCGACGATATGGTCGATTCGAGGTAGTGGAAAGTGATCCTTTGGACAGCATTTATTGAGTGCTGTGAAATCTACGCACATCCGAAGGATATCTGTATGCTTCTTCTCTACTAGTACGGGGTTGGCCACCCATTGTGATTTCTTGATTTCTCTGATGAAACCTGCTGCGAGTAGCCTATCGACTTCGGCTTCGACTGCGGTTCTTTTCGGGCCGGATATGCGGCGCATTGTTTGCTTGACTGGTTTAGCATCTGGAAATAATTAGAGAGAGTGCTCGGCGAATTCCCTGGGAATAACTGGCATGTCGGCTGGACACCACGCAAATATATCCCAGTTCTCACGGAGGAATTCGACGAGCGCGCTTTCCTATGCGATAGGCAGACTCGACGAGACATCGATTGTCTTGGTCGGGTCAGTCGGGTGCACCTGATGCGACCTTGTGTCATTGGTGGCGTTGAATGCTCTGTCGACTGCCACCTTCTTGTGCTCCGGCATAAGTGTTCGATCGTTGGAGACCGCTAGATCGGGAGTGTTACTTCCATGCCGAACATCTCAGAGATTTTGCTAAACTCTTGGTCGCAAGAGTCGGACTTTTGGAAGTTTCCTTTGACTGTGATTGCTCCTTTTGGTCCAGGCATCTTCAGCTGGAGGTATGCATAGTGTGGAACCGCCATGAATCGAGCGAACGTCGGGCGTCCAAGTATGGCGTGGTATTGTGATTTCCAGTCGACAACTTCGAACTCAATCGACTCTGTCCTGAAGTGGTTCTTGTCCCCGAACATTACGTCGAGTTGTATGGTGCCTTCTGGGCTTATTGCTTTGCCTGGGACGCTACCGTGGAAGGTATTTGAAGATCTTCACAGATTTTCGACTGACCTGTTCATTTTGCGAAGCGTATCTGCGAAGATAATGTTTATGCCGCTGCCACCATCCATGAAGACCTTGGACATGGCATAGCCTCCAATTTGTGCGTCGAGTACCAGAGCAGAGTGCCCTGGACGAACGACCGATGGTGGGTGATCCTCTCTGCTGAAGCTTATTGCAGTTTCGGATCCCTTCAAGAATTCAGTTACGGCAGGAGGTGACATGACCGCCATGTTTACTTGTCGAGTGCGAAGTTTTTGCTCCCTGTTGGAAGGGCGACCTTTCTGTATCATGTACATCTGCCCTTGGGGCGGAGGGTACTGAGGTTCGTCCACCCGAGGTACGGGCTGTATGGCACCCGCGATATTTCCGCCTGCGGCATGCTGTGGTGGTGGAGATGTACCATCAGGACGGGCACATTGTTTGGCTGAGGCACAGGTGCAGGCGCGGGTGCGTGTGCGACTGTTGCCTTTCTGAGTTGTACGTATTCAGACGCTAGTTAGTCGAATTCTCTGCAGTTTCTCATCTAGTGATTGGAGCGCAATTTTCCGTCTTCCCCCTTGTACAGGTGGAATCTGCAATCAGCATCCATCTTTTCTTCGAATGATCGCTCAGTTTGTGCGCCGGAGCGCGACTTGCGCCAGTCTTTCCTCTTGTAGCTGTCGTTGCGTTGGCCGCGGTCTCGACTGCCCCGGCGATCATCTCGACTGTCCCGGCGATCATCTCGGCTGTCCCGCGATCATCTCGGCTGTCCCGGCGATCTTCTGACCGTCGGTCGCTTCTGTCTTGGTTGTTGCGAGGTGTGGAGAACCCAGCCGCCATGAATTCGGGTCTGTCGTCGTCGTAGTGACGTTTTGAACGCTTGCGCCTTCGGTCGTCTCTGTATGGGTCTCTGCGGCTTCGACTGCCGCTTTCATGATTGTCACGGGGTGAGGACCCGCGTGTGGTGCGTGCCATGTCTTCTCCGTCTGCCCACTCAGTCGCGATCTTCAGGAGGTTAGCCACAGAGGTTGGTTTTTGGCGACCAAGTGCTTCTTTGAAGTCACGCCTGGCGAGGCCCATGATGAAAGCATCCATGGCCATATCTTCTGAAATTACTCCAACTGAGTTGCGTATCTCAGTCCATCGTCGGATGTATGACCTCAATGTTTCGTCTGACCGTTGAACGCAAGCTCGCAGCTCCTCGAACGTTTTTGGGCGCTCACATAGAGGCTCGAAGTTTTTGATGAAGTCTGAGCAGAAGTGATCCCACGAGTCGTATGTTGATGGAGGTAGAGCCTTGAGCCAGTCGCAGGCTGTGCCTTCGAGCATGAGTCATATATATTGCATGGCTGTGATATTTGTGCCTCGCTGGCACGCGACAGCCAGCCTGTAGTCTTCCAGCCATCCTGAAGATTCCTGTCGACCCGTGTATTTGGGCTGTTCAGATGTGAGTTTGAACCCTTTGGGCATCCGTGTCTCGCGGACGTGTCGAGTGAAGCACAGAGCTCCGTGTGGCTCAGGCTCCGATCAGAGTATGAGTCACTACTGTAAGATCTGCGTGATCTGCTCCTGGACCTGCACCGACGTGAGACGCTTCTTTCCTTCGAGTGGTGGCGGTGACCACTGCGATTATGCTCTTCACGATGCGTCTCAACTATGGCACGATCTCGACTCCCTCCTGGAGTTTTTGGGATTTGGCGTATGGCCTTCGCCGCTAAGGCGAGTGATTTGATCTGTTGATGATGTAGTTTTGCATTGGGGTCATCAGCTGGAGGCTTGATTTCCTCTAGGTATGCTGCAGCGGTAAAGAGAGCACCCGCAGCTGTTTTGGGTACTGGCACCCCTCCTCGTCGTATGTCATGAAAGAGTTGGCTAGGTTGCGGGTGAGTGATGCCCTCTCATCTGGCGCTAGGTGTGACAGCCTTGATCTAGGTCATGTGTCCGCTCGCCCAGTGGAGCTCAGGGAGAGCTGTCTTCTTCGCGCACTCGACAAGCTAGCTTGCTTTTTACGTTCTTCGAGTGTTGTTCTGATGTGCTGCAGTCGAAGTGATTCCTGCCAGTTGAAGCACTGGAAGGTCAACATCTCCTCCCGTGTTGCGTCTGCTGGCATCATTGTGCACTCATTCATGACTTTATCTGCTTTTGCTGCCATCTCAGCGGTAATTGTGAGATTTGTGACTCCATCCGGCATAGTAACCGTACACGGGAACTCTGTAGGCCTGCGACTGGCCGCAGCATCAGATGATTCTGCGACGAAAGTAACGTAGACCTGCTGGGGTATCACTCGAGGATATGTGTATGTGCTTTCGAGTCCCGTCATGGACTCGACGTCTTCATCGAGGCTCATGTCAGAGTCGATATGCCCATCGAGTGGTCCGTCTAGATGAATCTCAATGTCGATGTCTTCATCGCCTATGCTCATCTCGGTGTCGGCGAAGTCGCAATGGATCTCGAAGTCGAGGTTGTTGTTGGTGCAGATCTCGGAGTCAACATAGTTGTCGATATGAGTTTCGGGCTCGTCGAAGTCGCTGAGGGAGATCCCGCAGTCGAAGCTATCCTCGAGTGGAAGATTGAGCTCGGGATCGTTTGTGCGGTATGCTGATTCGGCCTCCTCACCTTGGACTTCTTCAATGAGCTCGTTGATCTCTCGAGTCGACATGGTTGTTGCCGACGAGCAAGCTTGGAGGATCGACGATGGTATGGACGCAGTTGATGGATCTGCAGTCGAAGGAGCCACAACCGATGGAGCCTCGGGTGCGGAAGTCGTGAGTTGGCGTCGATCTGTCAAGTCCTGCACACCAAGCTTGTTGACGAAAAAATTGAACGAGCCAACGGTTAAATCCAAACCTGACTCGAGATCGGCGAAGGTTTCCTGGAATTCTGGCGAGTGTGGCTCGAAATCCATCAGAGGATCTGATGTGCTTTTTGCAGGTGAAGCTGGTGTGCTGCCTTTTGTCGAGTGAGTCGGCGAGTTGCCGTGTGCCGCCCGAGTCGGCGAGTTCTGGTTTGTTGATGCAGCCGGCGAGTTGCCATTTGTAGATCCGATCGGCGAGTCGCCGTTTTCCGATGGAACCGAAGAAACCGTGGGTCCAGCACTATTCTTTCCCACAGACGGCGCCAATTGACGAGGGGTTAACTCATCAAATCTCATGGTTAGGACCTAGGGTTGAGATTATGGGGAGAGAACGTGGTAGTACTGGTAGTTTCGTCGGCTGACAAGCAGAAGCAAAGATTTACCCAGGTTCAGGCCCCTCGGGTGGAGGTAAAGACCCTACTTCCTGCTTGTCTGGTATTGATTGTGTGAGATTATGCGGTTACAAGGGAGCTCCGGCGAGATATTGATCTCGCTAGGGCTTTTGGTGGTTCGAGTATGGCCTGTCCAGGATCGACGGCCCTCCCAGCCTTTATAAGAGGCTGGGTCTCGGGAATCCGTAACTGACCCTGTTTACATATAAGGAAAGTATAAACCGACTATGCCTATGTCTAATCTTGGAGGGTACTCCATCTTGTTGGGCCTTTCGTCATGGGCTTCATGTAGGCTCTTGATAGTTGGGCCTTAGTCGACACGTGCACCAGGTACACTTATAGTAGGGTACCCGAGATGTATATCCTTGTCACTAGCCTTTCCTGATCCTCGAAAAGTATCGCCGACTCTTGACAAGCATCGTCGACCCTCGACAAGCATCACTAGCCCATAGAAGCCTCGCCGGAGTTTGATAAGCCTCACCAGATTACCTCGACACTCGACAATGATCTCCAACAACACTAATTGGCTGCATCGTCATTGGCTGCCGCCTGTCATTGAGTCCCACGAGTACGTCAACAAGCGCCCTCGGTCATCAACACGCCCATCGTCACCTCTCGGAAGCGTGTCACAACTAAAAATGATAGAATATGATACGGCTGTACCATACAATATGGTGGTTTTCCGTCATCCTTTTCTTAACACAAGCCAATGAAAAACACTAGGAAATGAGACACAAAATTAAATAAAAAGCTAGTCAGTGGAAAATAATAGGGAACGGAGATTATCCAGCTATATATGCGTCCCAATGGAGTATTTAGTTACAAACTTACTCATGACGCAAACCCAACATCTAATCACATTTTTTCTCATTTGCAACTGGCAAATCTCAGTTGCAATCCGACTTGCAACTAGAAAATCTCAGTTGCAATCCAACTTGCAACGAAAAAAATCTTAGTTCAAAAGGAATTGCAAATGAAAAAAAAAATCTCGGTTGCACCAGACTTATAACTAGAAAAAATGTCGGTTGCAATCCGACTTGCAAACTGCAAAAACATCACAATTACAACCCGACTTGCAACTTGAAAAAAACTCAGTTGAACTTACAAATGTAAAAAACACAGTTGCAACCAGACTTGCAACTATAAAATGGTCAACTATAACCCGACTTACAACTGGAAAAAAAATCTCAGTTACAACCTGACTTGCAACTAGAAAATAAAACTCACTTGCAACCCGACTTGCAACTAGAAAACAAATCTTAGTTGGACTTGCAACTGAAAAAAATCTCAGCTGCAACCCGACTTGTAACTGAAAAAAAATCTAAGTTGCAACACGATTTGCAACCGGAAAAAAATCTCAGTCGTAAACCGACTTACAATCAAAAAAATACTCAGTTCCAACCATTACGGATTCGTGCTAGGATATAGCTTAAAACTAGTTGACCAAGAACGAGTAAAATCCATGAAAATATATTAATAACGAACTAATAAGAAATTATTTAGAATTATGTATGCACGATATCGACAAACGATATTAGTGGATAAAAAAAGGTATTTATAGCATTTAAAAATAAAAATAAATAAAGAGGTCAAAAGGAGTTAAAGGAAAGACAAAAGTCAACACAACATGAGGAAAAAGAGAAGAAAACAAATACAAAGTGTTTTATGTAGAAAAATTGGGAAAATAAATAAAAAGCGCGAGTTTTATATGAATAATCAAGGTAATTAGTGGGACACGTAGGTGAGTTGGTGTGGTGGTAAGTATGGTTTTGGGGAACATGGAGCTTATGAGTTACTTCACGAAAATATTGTGTCACGTCAATTTTATTTTGTTGGGCCAAGTCAAATCTGCTAGCAGACCGTGCTAAACAACAAAATACAAAAACAATAAAAACAAAAATATGCACCGATCCTAGCACGAGATCTGTTGGCCGTAGAGTTGACTGAGCTCCAAGTTAATTCTCAGATAGCTAAGAATTAGCAAAACCGAAAAATAGTTGCAACCCAACTTGCAACTTGAAAAACTTAGTTGCGACTCTACTTGCAACTATAAAAATGTTAGTTGCCACCAGCCTTGAAATTAGAAAAAATACGCAGTTACAACCCACTTATAACAGAAAAAATCTAATTGCGACCTGAGCTGTAACGGGGAAAAACTCAGTTACGATCCCACTTGCAAGTGAAAAAAAAACCTCAATTGCATCCGGAGTTGCAACTAGGGAAAAAACCCAGTTACAACGCAGTTGCAACTCGAAATAATCTCATATGCGTTGTAACTCGAAATAATCTCATATGCAACCCGACTTGCAACTAAGAAAACTTCAGTTGCAACCTCACTGGCAACTGAATAAAAAGTCTCAGTTACAACTCGACTCGCAACTGGGGAAAACTCAGTTGCGGCCGGACTTGCAACTGGAAAAAAATCCAGTTGCAGCCTAACTCGCAACTGGAAAAAAATCTCAGTTTCAACTTTCAACCCTTACTTGCAACTGACAAAAACTCAGTTGCAAACTCACTTGCAATGGGCAAAAACTTAGTTGCAACTCGACCTGTAACTGGAAAATTTCGACTGTGATCTCTTTACAACTAGAAAAATACAGTTGCAACCCGACTTGCAAAAAAAACTCAGTTGCAAATCGACTTGAAACTCGCATAACTCGCTTGAAACCCTACTATGACTCACACAAAATTAAAAAATAAACAAACTCTAAATGGTTATACACAAAAACTACAACGATAAAAAATCAACTCGGTTAGTCTAACTTAAATCTCGGTATACCAAGAATTAGTAAAGAAAATTTATAAAATCAATTGTACAAGCAACATCGTACTAATTCTGAGAATACCCTATGTGGCTTTAGTAGACTGAAAATAAGTATTTATAAAAAGGATTAAAATAAATAAAAAAAGGTCAAGGCAAAACAAAACCGACAAATATGAAGATAAACCTATCATCTTTTATGTATCACAAAAAAGAAATAAGACAAAAAAGAGCAAAATACAAACCAAAGTGTGTCGGCTCCTCATATAAGCACACAAATAGTTTCTACTGTGGTGGTTAATTAGTATGTTCCCGTGGACGAGTTAGATTCTAGCGAATAGCAGTTGTTTTCATCAATCTTTTATTTTGCTTTTAGTAGCATGTGCAAAATTAATGAAAAAGAAAAAGCAAACAATACAATTTGCATGAATCTCCGCACAAGACTTGACGGTTGTAAAGTTGATTGAGCATGAAACTAATTTTCGGATTAGCGTAACCGAAAATATAATGAGAAAAACATAAGTACAAGCAAATACAATACAATACAAAAAAGCAAGAGTACCCTGCTCTCCCTGCAAAAGAAAATTAACGAAACACAGAAGAAAAAAAACATACACGTGCATGTGGCCCAAATATATAGATAAAGAAGAAAAACAGAAAAAGCCCACAAACCCATCATGCAAGCCTGAATCAATCGATCGATTTCCTCTAGCGCATGTAGCTGGTTGCGTGCGCGTACATGTCGCGTACAGCGATGAGACGAAGGGAACGAAAAAATACGAATGGCAACGCATTATACTATATGGTTAGAAATCTGACTGAGCTCTAGCTGAGAATTAGCAAAACCGCTTATTTTACCGTGTTTCTTTCCATTGGAGAGTGCTTGTGACTTGCTTAGGCATATTTGTTTGAATCTGTACCATATTTTTTTTGTAAGGTTGGATGCAACTGCTTAGATGTCTGCATCAGATGAGCAGCAATCCTTCCATCTGTTTTTCTTTCAGGTATTAATATTACTCGAGGAAAGTGGAATTTTTTAATATTATGGGCGTATTCTTTTTGAGACGTTACTCATACTTTTTATCTAGAGGAAAATTGAATCTTTGAATATCTTTCTAGATTTTACTTCTAGTTAAACGTGTTTCTATGTCCATTATACTAAGTGATTTTGTTTAGAATTATATAAAGGATTACCGTGTCTGGAACTTTGATTTCTGCGTCAATTCTTTGTGCTTTAAATTTCACTATGATCTCGAGTCTAGCTAGATGCTTCCATCGAGCTGCTTCTCCTAGCTGTTTCAGATGATCAGATCACACCGGTCACCTCGATCGTTGGCGCCAAACGTGCACACAGCTATACCTACTACCCAAGCTATTTGCATTCCTGTCTCAAAAAGGTTATCTATTCGTGTACACAGGGAGTATTATACGCGCAATCTATCTACGGGTCTGTAGGTTTGCACGTATGGCTAGCCTCTCTAGATGCCCTAGCAGCGGGGTCCACCTGTACCGGAATCTACAATCTGAGCCGATCTGCTCCGACCATCACTATCATTAACTCTGAATTCTGCTCAGGCTGATATGGCCTGCCTTATTGTCGCTCGGCAAAGATCGGGTGGCGTGGCGACGGCGGATATCCTCGATCGGCCTGAGATCAGCCCGACGCAGCGGCGTCCACTAGGGCTGATCGACGAAAAGACGGCGACAAAGCGGCGTCTAGGAGGATTTGGTTGCTGACGGCGTGGTCGGCTGGGCCTCGGCCGTGCCGTCCGACATCGGTTCCCGGAGTGCTCCTAGGATTCGTACGATCTGCAGGAAGCCGTGGCTCCGGCCTCGTCTTGGCGGTGGTGGCTTCCTTCTCCACCGGAGGGGTCGGCCAGCTGGTCTCGACGGCGCGTTGGGGAGGCGCAGATGTTGGTGAAAACCGAGCCCTGACCTCGGTCATGGCGGCGATGGCGGCGTTTCCTCGCCGTTACCTTGTCGAAGGCATCGATGTTACAGTCTGCGTCTACCCACTAGTGCTGCTCTGGGGAACCCTAGATTCGGATGTCCCGATCGGACGATGAAGGCGTGTCGGCATCTTTTTACCTCTTGGGGCATCGTTTTTGTAGCAGCTACTGGACGGAGGTGGCAAAACATATAGCGGTGTACATCTATGGCGTTGACCACGGCGAATCTCGGCGGCGTGATGCAGCGGGGTCTCAACGACGGGCGTATGATGCTAGACTCGCGCAGGATGGCGGAGCTGTCTCGCGTTGTGGCGGTGCCGATGGCAGGCCTTGCAAGGTTATTGCGTTGATCGCTCCTGAACCTGGGATGGCGGAAGATAGTGGCAACGGATTCTGGTGTGCGCATGTGGCGTGTACTGAGAATCGGCTGGACCGGTTCGTGCTTCTGGCGCGCTGTTAGGTGACCTAGTTGAAGCCTCTGGTTTTAGATGATGTGTGTAGGTGTGTGAGCTGGGGGCATTGGCTCCGATTGATTCACCTCTTCATCAAGCTTGTAGGTCTAGCCAGTTTTCGCCTGGATGATGGTTCTTCTTTGATATTTTTTTTCTAAGTCTTGTTAAATTTTACATATTAATAAAATCGGCGGTGTGCATCCAATAGAGAGTCTGGGGCACACCCTCCATCTCGGAAAAAAAAATCACAGCAGAAACAGAATATCGGTCGAACTCTGATCCCATGTGTGTACTAGTTTAGGATCGCTATTCCCGATCTCCTAGTTTTTTCTTTTATGGTAAACAGCCGCCACTTTATTGATCAATAATGTTTATAGGGATACAAAAATCATCTGGTGTCCGGTTAAGCCAGACATGGCGACCAAAATCACGATAAACAGCCGCGCGGGCTAGACCATGAGCTTCCATGTTCGACGTCCTCCTCTCATGAACAAAGATCACAGCAGCAAAGTCTGGAATACGAAGCCTAATCTCCTGGATGATGGTACTGAACCTGCCCAGATAGCCATCTCCCATACTTGTGATTACTTCCTTACAATCGGAAGCGATCTTGACTCTCGTCAGCAGGAAATCTGAAGCCAAGGATGACGCACCTAGGAAGGTGCCATCAGCTGACCTGCAAACAGCAGCCACAGCACTTGTCCGCCCTTGCTTCCTCAATAAAGCATCGACGTTGATCTTCGCGAAACCACCTGGAGGAGGTATCCACTTATGAATTGGTTCCTGCCTGGTGGTTGTCGGTTTTTATTTGGCCTCTCCTTTGATGCTTCCAGGTCACGCAAGAAGGATTCCACAAAAATGTGTGTTGAGAGTGGGCTCTGGAATTTACCTTCATGGATTGCTTGATGTCTCGCGAACCAAATCGCCCAGAGTGTTACGAGACAGTGATTTAAATCTTCATTCTTGAGAGTATGAATCATCGAGAATAGCCACTGTTTAGCATCAGGTTCTGAAGTTCGGTCCATGTGCTCGACGACCGTCTCAGGAGCTAGAGCCCACACACAGCGACTCATCGTGCACTCGAGGAGTGAATGACGTCACGAGTCTACTGCTCCACATAAGGAGCATTTGTTGTCAGTTGCCATATTGCGATAGAACCTGACATCACCGGTTGGGATAGAGTTCTTTGCAAGTCGCCACAAGAACACTCTAATCTTTGCCGGCACCTTGGTCTTCCTGAGGCCTTGTTTGGCTGGTGAGTTTTGGAGTGTTTTCTAGTGTATATTACCTAGTGTTTTTGGTGAAAACACTACTCACACCCAAAACACTCCCACCCCTCCCAATCCCCTTCTCCACCAAAACCCCACCATTTCACGTTGTTTTTTTTTTTTTGAAATTCACCATTTCACGTTGTTTGGTACACAGGTTTTGCAAAGAGGTGTTTTTTTCACAGAATTAGTGCACACAATTACAAAATTGCCATGTTTTGGTCATCAACAAAAACCTGACACAATTACAAAATTGCCACGTTTCTTTCATAGCACGTCACAGTTTCAACAATATTATATCATCAACGAAAATTTAGTAATACTACACATGGTACAGATCGATCGTATTTAGCTAGCTGCGAGTGCCGTGCGCAGCCAACGCAGGCTGCAGATAGTTTTTTTTTATCTGGCTGCAGATAGCTCTAACCACAAGGAGAATCGCTGGAGTATTTAGTTAGCTGCTGACCCGCCGGCGCCGTGGGCGTTGCTGCGAGTGCCGTGCGCGGCCAACGTCAAAACGCGAGGTGCTAGGAGCGTTTTTAATACACGACGACCCGACGAGTATTGTGGTGTTTTGTGGATTTGAGTCCGCGAATACTGGGCTGCCGAACGGTCCACTAGTGTATTTTGGTGTTTTAATTTGGGCCGGGAATATACACCGAAAAACGTGTGGAAACCTGTCTGCCAAACAAGGCCTGAGCGAAGTCCAATCTTTCTCTTCCCGCTCGCAGTTTGAGCTTCTTGTTGTCTCATGCAGCCATGCCTCCCGACGTCTCTTGGTATTGACTAGTGGAATTCGGCGCGGCGCACGCCGCGTACTTGATGTCAAATTTTGATGCTGTTTTGGATTTTTAAAAATGTTTGTACTGCAAAAAAAACTGTTCAGATTTAAATTGTTTGAAATGAAGATAAAATTTATGAGTTGAAATAATTTTGGAAGGTGAACAAATTTGAAAACGCCGCACTCAGCGTGATTCGAAATGTCGAAGTCCGTTTGAATTTGTCGTGCATTTTTTTTTAGCGAGGAAATAGAAAAAATAGGTAGGAAGCTAATTCATCAGATTTTTAACAAAAAGGGCACTTATTAGTTCGTGTGGAAAGTTTAAAATTTTGTGAAATTTAAAAATTCCTTAAATTGTGAGGTGCGAACAATGTTTTTTTTTGCAACTTTTGTGTGGAGAGTCTAAATATTTGTTAATTTTTAAGATTTTTGATATATTATTTGCATTTTTTTGCACAATGTTTTTTTTGGTGCATCTTTTTTGTGGGAATTTTAAAAGTTTGTTAAATTTGTACTTAGATTTTTTTTTGCATTATTTTGAACCGAAGAATAAAAGATATGGATTCTTTGAATTTAAGCATTTTCTGTATTTGTGAAATTTCTGACAGGGTGGGCCCGCATGGGAGGTTTTTTCACATTTTGTAAATCATTTACGAAAGTGAAAAAGAAACTGACAGGTGGGTCCTACGCTGACGTCGCACTGACGTTAGCAATGGTCGCGGCGGGCACATCGACCACGGCGTGCTCGATTGGAGGCGAGAGGCGACGCGCCGGTGGCCGCATTCGACGCGCGTGGGCGCGCTGAGCCGGATGGTGGCGGCGCTGGGTCCAAACGGTGGCCGGAGACGTCGGGATCGACGGCGGAACCGGCGGCCGGAGGCGACGAAGGGAAGCACGGCGGCGGCGAATCCGGCCGTCCCGGCAAGCGATCTTCGGCGAGGAGGTGGAGGAGACGACGGCGGAGACCGTGGTGGACGTCGATCTGTCGGGGAAGGAGCGGAGAGGCCGAGCCACGCGTCGGCGGCGGCGGCGACTACGGGCACGTGCGGGAGAGAGAAGATGGAGAGAGTGGTCTGTGGATGGTTTTGCAAAAACATCCTTGGGTTTTCATGAAAAGGCAAATACGTCCTTCTCCGCGGGAAGTTGTGGATCGGGGGGTATTTCCTGGGTTTGTGAGGGGTGTTTTTGCAAAATGGGCACGGGGAGGATAGGAGCCGTCGGATGGAGAGTGGACGGCTAGATAAGCGCGTGTTACTATTCTTTGAACAGTAACGTGGCTCGGAGCGCTCTTAGGCCGGCAAAGTGCACTGCCTTAATATATCTAGTGATGAGCATATGATAGGCTGGTCTTACCGTGAAGACCCCTGTACGTTCATAATGCCAAGCCCAACTATCGTCAAACCTGCGAGTGCATATCGGAACATCCAATATAACCTCAATGTCCATCGTAAAAAGTACTGCCTTAGCCGATTCAGATTCCAGGTAGCTGTAGTGGCATCAATAAACTCCGAAACTGAAACCGGAGAGTTGGCCTTGATGCAAGCTATTGGTCGCATGGCGTTGTCCCGGGGTAGCCAGTTTTGGTTCCAAGCATGTGTATTCTCCCTCGTTCCAATCCGCCTTATAAGTCCTTGCTGCAGGATTTCCTTACCCTCTATCAAAGATTGCCATATTTGCGAGGGGTGTGAACCAACCGATGCATCTAGGAAATCTCCATCTGGGTAATAAACAGCCTTCAAAATCTTAGCGCTCAGAGCATCTCCAGTCGCGGCGCCCAAATGGCCGCCCAAAGCCCTTTGGGGCGTGCCGGACAGTTTTTCGCTCCCACTCACGCCGCCCAAACGCGTTTTCGTCCAGCGCGGCCCAGTTTTGTGTCCGGCTCGCCCAGCCCACGCCCTCAACTTGGGGAGGCTTGGGGCGGACCCGGAAGGAACGAAACGCGACGCCACGTCTGCGGGCCACGCCTGTCAGTGAGAGGGCGGGTCAAAGCCGTCGTCAAAGGCGCGTGCCACGTGGCGACGCCTCACTACCGGCGGACGCCAGTGAGCCGTCGCGTCCCACTGCTCGTCGGCGTGAATGCGGCGCGCCTTTTCGAGGCAGCGGCGTTAATGCCACCGCTCTCCGGCGGCATTAAAAGCCGTCGGCCGCGTACTCACTCGCCACTCGCCACCACTCTTCCTCCGCCTCCTTCTCTGTCGACCGCGAACCGCACATCGGCCGCCACCGCGCACCAGGAGAGATGGCCAGAAACTGGAGGCGCACTGACGAGATGTACCCTCATCAAATCCCATGGTTAAGGACCTATGGTTGAGATTATGGGGAAGAACGTGGTAGTACTGGTAGTTTCGTCGGCTGACAAGCATAGGCAAAGATTTACCCAGGTTCAGGCCCCTCAGGTGGAGGTAAAGACCCTACTTCTGCTTGTTCTGTTATTGATCGCTGGAGATTATGAGGTTACAAGGTGGCTCCGCGAGATGACGATCTCGCTAGAGCTTTGGTGGTTTGAATATGGCTTGGTCCTAGATCGGTGATGCATGTAAAATGCATACATGAACTTTGCACTTTAATTGCTTATATTCCAATCATATTTTGCATCATATAAGGGTTTATCAATGTTTATCATGATTTTGGGAATACTTCATAGTTTTTTCCATTATTTGGAATTAACCATGCACAGGCAGAAAACCCTAGTTTTGTATTTTAATGTTTCAGGGACCCAAACGTCAACGAAATCACCTGGAATTTACGGCGTCAATATTTGGAAGGAAGAAGGACTACGGAAAAAGGAAGCAAGCAAACGGAGACCCGAGGGCCAAACGGGCCTGGCCCACGCGGCCAGGTACTGTGGCCGCGTGGGACCCACCCTTTGGGCCTCGTGGCTCCGTTGCCGTCGATCTTCGCTCCACCGCCTTCGTCTTGACCTAAAAACGCCTATAAAAAGGTCCCTCGTCGTTCTCTGGAAAGGAGCGCCGCAAAAACACAGAAACACCGAAACGGAGATCAGGAGCTGCGATTGGAGGGGAAAACACCGGCGGGGGCGCGCCGGAGTGGTCTCCACCTTCTCCATCGACTTCTCCACCGTCTCCATGATGAATAGGGAGTAGTCCACCTCTGGACTATGGGTTTGTGGAAGTAACTTATGTATCTCTCCCCTCTTGAGCTTCACTAATTAGTACCAATGAGCTGCTGAACATGATTAACGGTCACCGTTGTAATACCTTTGTGGTAGATCTTTATGAGTTAATATATGTTTGAGATTGCAATGTTTGTTTCAGTTATGAGTATAGATGCATATTATGTACCCCGTTCTTGTCTACTTGTTTTGATCAAGGCATGTTATGAGAGCGTATGAGGGGAACGTGTGCATTAGTTGGAGTAACGGGGGTTGGTAGTGCAGTGAACGTGAGAGAAGTTCTGCGATCCACTTTGGTATCTTTACCTTACTTTGTTACCTCACTAGGGATAAAACAAAATACCATGCTACCGGGGATGTGGGCGTGACCATTGCCACTACTCCCATGACTAATCTAGCATGTTCTTATTTTCACTTCATGTCATGATACTTATGCTATACTCTGAGTTATCTTAATTACTGGGTGTGTTATGATTTAGTTCGCATCTTGTGGAGTATAAGAGAGGTTAATAACCAAAAGACCTCTATGTTAGGACGTGATGCCCATATATCTAAGTAACTTGTTATCGAACACCTGTGTTGCAATCTCATATGTTAACTTTGTGTGTTTCATTGTCTACACTTTATAAAGAGAAGTGCATTTGTGAAACCATGACCCCAGTCCATTTTTAATCATAAGAAACACCTTTCCAACACCATAACCACTTTTTAATACTTTCAGCCATCATTAAATCCGAAAATACAAAAATACTTTTCATCTTGCATACATCATTTAAAAACCCAAAAATATCATTTACCATTGCATCCACCATCATTGCATATTTATTTCCTGTTTGCATTGCATAACTATCCTGATATCATTCTTACACCTTGCTTGACAACCACAGGTGAGGTTGAGGACCAAAACATCTAACCTTGTTTTGTAGGTAACCAAAAGAAGGATAAGAAGATAAATCTACTACTTCAGATTCCCCGAGAGTTCGATATTAACCCTCGAGTCACCCCTCGTGGGGAAAACTGTCTTCCACTATACTACAC
>CAMZMU010000034.1:31216894-31355915 GCA_947311845.1 Poa pratensis | reverse complement strand
TCGAGTGGTCCCGTCTGGACGGATCTCGCTGTTGATGCCTTCATCGCCTATGCTCATCTCGCGTCGACGAAGTTGTTATGAATCTCAGAGTCGAGGTTGTTGTTGTTGGTACAGATCTCGGAGTCGACGTGGTTGTCGATATGAGTTTCGAGTTCGTCGAAGTCGTTGAAGGAGATCCCGCAGTCGAAACTATCCTCGAGTGAGAGATCGAGCTCGGGATCGTTTGTGCGGTATGCTGATTCGGCCTCCTCGCCCTGAAGCTCTTCAATGAGCTCGTGCATCTCTCGTGTGGACATGGTTGTCGCAGATGAGCAAGCTTGGAGGATCGACGATGGTATGGACGCAGTTGAGGGATCCGCAGTCGAAGGAACCGCAACCGATGGAGCCTCGGGTGCGGAAGTCGCGAGTTGGCGTGGATCCGTCAAGTCCTGCACACCAAGCTTGTTGACGAAAAAATTGAACGAACCAACGGTTAAACCCAAACCTGACTCGAGATCGGAGAAGGCCTCTTAGAATCCTGGCGAGTGTGGCTCGAAATCCATCAGAGGATCTGATGCGCTTTTTGCGGGTGAAGCTGGCGTGTTGCCGTTTGTCGAGTGAGCCGGCGAGTTGCCGTGTGCTGCCTGAGTCGGCGAGTTCTGGTTTGTCGATGCAGTCGGCGAGTTGCCGTTTGTAGATCCGATCGGCGAGTCGCATTTTTCGATGGAACCGAAGAAACCGTGAGTCCAGCACTATTCTTTCCCACAGACGGCCAATTGATGAGGTGTACCCTCATCAAATCCCATGGTTAAGGACCTAGGGTTGAGATTATGGGGAGAGAACGTGGTAGTACTGGTAGTTTCGTCGGTGACAAGCAGAGGTAAAGATTTACCCAGGTTCAGGCCCCTCAGGTGGAGGTAAAGACCCTACTTCCTGCTTGTCTGTTATTGATCGCTGGAGATTATGAGGTTACAAGGTGGCTCCGGCGAGATGACGATCTCGCTAGAGCTTTGGTGGTTTGAATATGGCTTGGTCCTAGATCGGCACCCCTCCAAGCCTTTAAATAGGCTGGGTCTCGGGAGTTTGTAACCGACCTAGTTTACACATAAGGAAAATATAAACCGACTATGTCTATGTCCAAACTTGGAGGGTACTTCATCTTGTTGGGCTCTCGTCTTGGCCTTCGAGTTGTCTCTTCGCTATTGGGCCTTTAGTCATCACATGCACCAGGTACCCTCACGGTAGGGTACCCGAGATGTATATCCTTGTCACGCACCGGGGGCGCGGCGGCGAACGGCTTCACGCCGCGCAATCTCCTCCGCGAGCAGTCGGAGGCATTGCGGGACAACGGGTACCCCGTGCCGCCCGACATGCGCGTCGGAAGCCTCTATGCGATCTCCGTCTGCGGGATCCCGGTGCCGCGCCCGCTGACGTGGGTGAACCGCGACTTCTGGGCCGCCATGATCGCGCATTACTGGCGCGAGCTGACGCCAGAGATGCATGACGACCCGCGCTGGGACCTGGAGAACGCGGCCAACTACGGCCGCTATGAGGCGGTGTTCCAGCGCCTCTTCGACGAGGAGATGAGCCGCTGGGACGGCCCCGGCCGGCGCCCACAGACAAGAACGTCGCCGGGCGCGAGGCGTTCTGGAGCGTGCGTGGGTGCACGCTCAACACCGTCATGGAGCACATCTCCAACGGCGGATCCCTGCTGGAGACGCCGGCGGCGCCTGCTCCACCTGCTCCGGCCGCCAACCTATGGGCGCCGCGCCGTCGGCCTCCTCGTCGCGGGCCTCCTCGTCGTGCTCCTCCTCCTCCCTTCCCGCGCCTCGCCTCTGCTCACGCCGAAGCCGGAGCAGATGAAGGTCAAGGCGGAGCCGGGGGTGTCCGCTCATGGCCGAGCTATGGCCGCACAGTCGGGCGCGGACGACGACGACATCACGCAGGCCGTCGCCGCCGCGTCCATGGACGACGTGCCACCGCTCGACGGGCAATCTGTCTGCGGTTGGTCCGCGTTCGAGCACGCCAAGGAAAAAGGTGTGCCCTTCGTCGACCTCACCGGGGCGACGGCCCTAGCCGCATCAAGCAGGAGGACGGCGGCGCCGCTGTGAAGAAGGAGAAGGAGAGGAGGAGGAGGACCCCTACTACGCCTTCAGGCGCCGCTACCGGGGCTAGTAGATTAGGTTTAGTTTTTTAAAATTTCATTCGAATCTGTAAAATTTTCTAAAATTTTAATGAAAATCGCCGAAGTTTAAATTTACAAAAAATTATTTGGGCGCCGCGAGTGGGGAGCGACGGCGCCCAAATGCGCCAGGTAGTCCGGACGGCGCCCAAATGGCCCGTCCGGAAGGTCTTTGGGCGGCCATTTGGGCACCGCGACTGGAGATGCTCTCAATGTATCCTGATTCTATTCTCCAAGCTTGTCTTGCGAGTAAAGCGAGGTTAAAGAGTTCGATATCTCGAAACCCCAAACCCCGCATACTTGGGCATAGTCATCTCTTCCCAGATACCCAACATGTTTTCCTCTTCCCATCACGGCAGCCCCACCAGAAGTTGCGAAGAAAGCCATTAATATGATTGCATAGGCCTTTAGGAAGCTTAGTGATTGACCTCTGTTTTTTTTTTTTGAAAGTACAAAGCTGCGTATAATCAACCGATACAGAAACGAAGTACATACGCAGATTTGTATAGCACGCACCCAACTCGAAGCACTACAGCAGCAAAGCGCCGCTGAACCACCAGAGCTCCTCGTCGCCGACGAAGCCGCCGGAGAAGAAGAGGCCAAACCGCCACCCGCCTAGAAGAGGGAGGACCTCCAACATTGAAGAAGACTGCAAGATCCGCTCGCCGCCAGCGACGAGACCTTTGCCGATGAACACGCACAGCCAAGCCGCCCCCACGTCCAGCTCCAGCACCGCCCACCGCCGGGACGGCCAAGCCATGCCAGATCCTCCACCA
This sequence comes from Poa pratensis, assembly GCA_947311845.1. Lineage (NCBI taxonomy): Eukaryota > Viridiplantae > Streptophyta > Magnoliopsida > Poales > Poaceae > Poa > Poa pratensis. The sequence goes on along the minus strand of CAMZMU010000034.1, from coordinate 31,352,978 downwards.
TCACCTTCCCAGCACCAGAGCCGAGCACAGCACTCGATGACGCCCTGTACAAGCCTCCACCAGGCCCCTCGCCGGCGCCGGAGCAGACGACGGCGAAGCGAGGAAGGGGCCTCGGAACAAAATCCGACGGAGAAGGGCGCCGCCACCGCCTCGGCATCCTCCTCCAGGAACAGAAGCCTCTCCGGACCGCATCCAGCAAAGGCACCTAGATCTTGCCGTCGCGCACGAACAGCAAGAAGACGAAGCCGCCGGCTCCTTCACGCCGCCCCGAGAGACGCCGTGGTGGGGGAAAAGCCGCAGCAAATTATTCTGACGCGGCGCCGTCACCGCCACCCTGACGGCGCCCCAAGAAAACAAGCCAGATGCTCCGCTGCGCCGTCGAAGAAGAAGACGCCGAGGTGGGGGAGGAGCAACAGCACTCCAACTCCAACACTGCGCCGCTTCCTCCACCACAACGACAGCAACAGGAGACACCATCCGCACGAGCCCTCCATCGCCACCAGAGAAGCCGAGGACGACGGAACGCCGGAGGAACTTTATTCGGCCAAACGCCACTGCCACCGCCGACAGCCGAAACAGTGGACGCCGCCGCAGAACTATCCTACACCTATTTACAGCCGACCGACCACCAGTCCCCTCCGACCTCGCGCCGCCCAAAAAGGCGCCGGAGGCGGAGAAAGACCGGTGGTCACGGCGGTGAAGAGGGAGGAACTCTCTGGTCGCCTCTCGATTCGCCTTGGGACACTGCAGCGAGAGGAGAGGGAGCTTATCCGTACCTTGCCACAGTTGATTGACCTCTGTTGTTGTTGCTGCTTCCAAATGCGCTAGCAATTGCCACGTTTGGGCCTGGGCTTATACATCATCGCAGAGTGGGCTTGGAAGGACTTGGGGAAGCCTTTGCGCGAGTTAATAACGGACACGGGGGCTTAATCGGGGACAGAAAAAATGACCTAGCTAAATTCTTTTGTGAAACACAATAACAAAGCAGACACGCTCATATACGCGTGTACACACTCACCCCTATGAACACACGCGCACACCCCTATGAGCACCTCTGAAATATCACAGCCGGCGGGTCGAGTCTTGATTGACAAAGTCACCACAGGTGATTCGCTGTCGACGAGAACGTCGCCCCCGCTGAAGAATATTTCAGCTAAATGAGAAACACCAGTGTCAAACCTGAGGTTTAAACTCTGATGCGCTGGGTACAACCAGCTCCTAACCATTTTGTCACAGACAAATTCTCAATGACCTGCCTAATCAATAAGTGGGATTTGAGCCTCCGCTCGACTATAGAAGATTAGGTTTCTCGATCAGCTTATGCCATGGGCTAAAGATTATTGGGGCTTTTTATTATGCGTGGATGAATCATAAACGTTAACCGAAACTTAATAAATATAGTACATGAGAGCTTATCAAATTGTATAAGAAAGCTATGAGGGGGAAAGTATGAAGAAGGATCATTATTTAGTTATACCTAGAGAAAAGGAGAACCGTTAGATGCTAGGGGCGCACGGATGGGAGCACGAACGGGGAGCAGGCAAGCCCCGTCCCGTCCCGCCATCGTAGACATGAGAAGAGAGGGAATCACGCTTACTCTCACGGCCTTGTCGGCATGAACGGGCTAGATGTGCAGAAGATCATAAGACTTGCTTGACATACCCAACCTCGTGCGCCCGGGATGCTTTGTCCTTCCTCATAAGACGTGTGCCATTTAGCTGATGGTGCTTGATCTTGTTAAGTTTGGTTACCTCATTCGTTCGCCGCGTGTCATCATTAGGGTCTATATAGTACTGTAAGCATCATGCATTCATGCATGTGTTGTGTCGTGAGGGTTATGCCTAGTTAACGCTTGCAAAGGTGCAATCTAGTTCAGCTGCGTCCTATAGCAATTTAGTTAGAAGGTGAGTAGCATTAAGCGTGCATGCCGCGTAGTTGAGGCATCAGGTATGCATGAGAGTCGCCAAGATTGTGCTCGGCAAAATGCAGAACCTTTATATACACTCCCATGAGCAAGGGGTGCGTGCAGAACCTTTGTGTATACTCTCTCGTGAACAACGGTTGCTAACCAAAAAAAATGCATACCGAGCTATAGGAATTTTTCTGAAATATTGGAGTACACCAATTAGAAATCCCACTATGATTTTTCTGAAATCATCCCTACCAAGCATGTATTTGACACACAAGTTTTGTTCCTCAAAGGGAGGATATGACATCTCCTTGGCCAGTCTGTATAAATGTTTAAATCAAGAAAATGTTGAGGAAAAAGTCTGCTCTAAAGACTCTAACCACCAAACAAGAACCCAGCTGCCTGATCCTCGTTCCCGTTGCACAACTTGAGTGCTTGTATTACAGATGCCCGGTCGAATCCAAGTTCCACGAGCTTTGTGACTTTCGCTTCAAAATCTCCTCCCTGACAGGGGTTCTTACAACGGTCAAGATCAATCTAATTCCTGAAGATTCAAGAGAAAGCAACTGTATAGAAATCAACAATTTTGAAAGAAAAAAAACTAACCTGTTGAGGAATCACAGCTGGAGCTCCTATAAAGGAAAACACAGTTGGTTTGATCAGCACTTGCTAAAAAGTTCTCAGAAGATCACAAGTTCTCTAAGTCAAGGGACTAAACAAGAGCACAAGTAAACTAACCTGCAGGAGAGGATCGCTGTGGCACGTCAGGGGTCTTCTCCCGTGGCTTTGATGATTCCTGGGTGATACAAAGTAAATAAGGATAAGGATGATGTATCATAATTATTACAGGAAACAAGAGTTGAATTGTGCAAAGCTGTAATTTTGCTTACTCCAGCTGCTCCTTGGCTAGAAGATGCTAGCTTCGACAATTTCTCTTCATCGCGTGCATGTGAAGGGATGTCTTTCTCTGAAGATACCATATTAGAGTGATTGAAAAACTGAGCCTTGCTAAATTGTAAAAGTAGATGACAGGATAAATGGGATGTTCAATACTGGGAACGACCTAATAATAACATCTCAACTTCACTAGCTTATTTCATTATGCAATCATCGAGAACTAAAACTAATATAGAGAATAAAAGCATGAACTAGGCGCTTGACAGTAAGCTACTAACCATGTAAGAAGGGCACCGACACTTCACCACCTCCTACTCTGAGAACATTGTCCTTTAGGTCAATTATGCACTGTGTTGGATAACAAAAGGCATGATTATGGGTTGTAATCACTAATCAGCTAGATGCAATGACTTATGCCAAAACTTAAGTCACGCAATTACCTGATGTTTCCGCAGCATATCAAGTCCAAAAAGGAATTCCATGTTCTGAGCATCCAATACTGTGAAGGAACAAGGATAAAAAATGTCGCCAATCTGTCCAAACATAGCAATGCATCGTGAACCACCGTTAAGACTTAATAATTATAACTTATCCAGAATTCCATATCTACAAAAGTTAGTCGAGGTACAAGTAAACTATTAGTTTGGCACTGATTCTACTTATAGTTCCTGCATCGTTTAATGAAATATAGGCAACATGTTGTACAACAATAATATTCGTACTTTTGTACACAAGCAATAAGTTTGGTGTCATTTATTATAATGGTGGCTCCAGACTGTAAATGTCAATGACTAAATTAGCATTGCAGCATGTCCAAAGTGACGGTGCAGAAAATTGACAATTCCCAAAAGGACTGGAAAAATATTCATGTCAGTATAGCAATTTGCAACATCAAACCTTTATTGGTGCTACATGTATTCTTCCAAGTATCTCCGATTGACCAACTCCAATAGCAACCCCTCTATAACGCTGATCAAGGAGCCTGAGTAACCTGCATATTAAACCCCATTATGTGATCAGTTGTATATGGCATGGTATGCGCTTCAGTGAGTGTGAAAGAATGATTATTCACCAATACGACAAAATTCCGTCGTACGGTAAGATAAAGTATTAAAGATTTCTTCATTTCCACGCGGAATTATCATACGAAATATGAAGGCTAAACAATTGCAATCAAATACATCTTTATTCATAACCATACCCACAACGTTCAGCGCAATCTTTAGATATGATGGTTGACTGAGCTCCACTGTCAACAAAGGCCTGTAGATGAAAGACAAGCTAAGCTATCACATATACAAAACGATTAGCATGAAGCAATCAAGCATCTGCATCAACCAACATCCCGTTATTGCATATCATTTTTGTTGGCTGCTAGTACTCAAATGTAAGAAATTAACTTCAAGAAACCACTTGGGGTAGATAGTACAGTTAGTAAGATTATGTCGCTGTTAATTAGCTTATATTGATGCAATCGAATCAACAAAAAATATATGAAAGGAGTTATATCAAAGTCCATACAAGCTCTCTGATATTCAGAATATCATAAAAATATTGTTTGGTTTTTTAGTACAGGCAATGCTCAGCTGCTCAGCATGCTCGTTCTATAGAATAGACATACGAAATAACATGATACCTTCAAAGGTACTCCATTTACTTCCATATCCACATACAGCATAACCTGAAATCAGAATGTTGGTCAGCTAAGGAAGACAAAGAATATCACGTGAAATAGAAGCATAAAGAGTCAACCTACCACTCGACCAAATGCTTCGGATTATGCTCTATAGCAGCTTCCCAGTTTTCATCAATGCCTTTCTGAATATGACAATTTACTAGTCAGAATGTCAGGTAACTGGATAAATTTCTAAGAAAGTGAACAGGAAAGAAAGTATAAAACACAGTTCAGACAGAGCAAAGCTTTTGTATGAAAATAATTTTACATGAGAAGACTTATGTTGTGGTAACAACTAATAATTCACTATTATCCAACCATGAAAGCTATCAGATTATACGGATGAAAAAATAAATTCCCCTTTACGCTATGCATCATTATGCATCTCCATGGCATTCCTTCACATGTTTATTCCTAAACATTCTTTAGGCTTGGTTGGTATAGATGTAGATTTTGATAACCCCATAGGGTTGAGCTGATTTCAGATAATAACGGATATAGTGACCTGTTTTTTATATAAAGTTGCAAACAGATACATTTATGTGTTTATCCTGGGTCCACAGGGCAGCAAGAGACAAGCATATCCGTATAGGCATCAAATGGATAGGAAGGTTAAGAAAAGAAATATATCAATTATTAGTAAGTATCTTTGTTGGATACGGTTGGGTCCATTAGAAAGAGTCTAAAGCACTTCTTTCAAGTTTATTTGCTTGAGCTGTAAAGAAAAGAGCAAAGCTAAACTGACACTTTGGGAGCCTCCAAGACCCCCTCAAACAAATCAAAATGATTGAAGTTTTCCTAGGTGGAAGCTGAAGGAAAGAGTGGGCTTTGAATCTAGGTATGCTTTCTAAGGATTGCGCTGCGCCTAACATACCTATGTCTTCCAAACAAAGCCCTGTGTGCGGATCTACTTCGATTTGTTTTGTAATTGCTTTTATCGGGCCATCGAGAAGTCAGTCAGCGGTTGACTTGAGTCCTAAAGTTGGTCTTTAAGACTTAGCAGGGCCCTACACAGAGTACGCCTTCTAGTTAAATTATGAAGAGTCCAGTTGAACTAGGAATGTAGAGTTATGATTCGGTTTTTGAGTTTGAACAGAGATCCAACTTGCGGGTCAAGTCAGTCATCCCACAGTCTACTCTCTACCGCTTTTATTGAGCAATGAAATAAATTAAATGTTCTCTAAGCCTCAGAGCTTCTCTTCCCCGTCAAGGACGAGCCATGTCGTAGGATTGTCGAGGGCGAATGCCCCATACCTGATCTTCAGACCTTCAACATACCCAAATTACCTTGCTGTGGATCAAGGTACAACAACTTCTGTAGTCCAGAGAATATGAAATGAAAGGTGAGGGCAACAATTGGATGACCAAATTCATTTACATTTAGGTTCATTAACCTTCTATGACTTCTTTCCCACAACAGTTTAAGAACTAAGCATGACATAACAACCTAAATAAGCAGATCCCTTGGCTTGGTCATGTAATGATGCTTGTGATCACATTTGCCTTGTAATATGTGAAAGGCAAAAAAGGGTAGCAGGCGTTAGGTGTTTATCCTGACAAAAAATAAGTTCCACCTGCCGAATTGAAGCTTCAATTTTCTTCTGAGCCTCAACATCAAATGGATCAGCATACAATAAAGCCTGCAAACAAATCATAGTTATTATTTATTAATGACTAAACCTATTATTATTCAACAAGTTAGAAAATAGCCCACCAAGTCTCAAAGTGGTCAAATGTACATTTACAACATAGTCATGTACATGGAACAGCATGGAGATTTATTTATAAATGCTACGGAATTAATGCAAGAGCAACCCATATTCTCAACATTAAAGTAAGACATGACAATTGAATAACTTGCTGAAAATAAAATAGCGGTTAGCCAATGAGATGCTCACAAGCTCTTGTTCCTGTTTGCGTTTTAGTTGTAGTGTTTGTAGGTGCTGTGACCGCAAGAAATTTTGCAACTCAGTGATGTCATCAAAAAGGAAAATGGAACTACCAAGTCTCTAAGTGGTCGAATGGTCGAATATAACTTTACAATAGTGATATACATGGAACGGCATGGAGATATTTGTATAAATGATATGGAATTAACACAGGAGCACCCCATAGTCTCAACTTTCATTTACGTAAGGCATGACAATTGACATAAGTTGCAGAAAACAAAATACTGATTAGCCGATGAGATGCTCACAAGCTCTTCTTCCTGTTTGCGTTTATGTTGTAGTCTTTGTTGGTGGTGTGACCGCAGGATATTTTGCAACTCAGTGATGTCATCTCCAAGGATGGCTTGAGCTAATGAAGGGTCATTCTGCAAATTATAAGATAACGGTTTAAACAAAAGAAATGAACATATTTTTTGCGACTAACATTGAAACTGTAACCTGGCCAATATTGATAATCGATGAAGCCACCAGCAATTTTACCTGAAGGAGTTGCGCCATCAGTTGTGAATTACCACGTATATGTTGTTGGAAAGCTTGAGGATTTACAGCCGATCCATCGGCATTTACCCTCATAAGATCCTCAGATGCCCTGAAATTTTCAACCCAGGTAATTAAATAGTAGAAACAAGAAAGCATGGTCACTCGAGTGTCAATAAAATTCATGAGGATCAGTTAAGCTACAAAAATTTATTGCATCTCACTCAGTATTATGCCAGTTCTGATTTATTATGGTGATACGCAAAAATTAGAACTGATAACTACAAGAAAAAACCATCTCGGCGTACCAATAATCATCACATGTAAGACCAGAAGCATTACATCACCCATAATGAACTGCAGGAATTTAAACCCCCAACGAAATTCCCTTGGAAAACCAAAAGGTATATGCAGAAGGCCTACAACCAAACCAACCTATTATCGGAGGGAACCATCATCACAAGATCACCATCATGGACTCCGATTGCGCTGAGCTTCTCCGCGTTGTTCATCTCCTTGCCATTGAAATGAGCACCTGCTGCTGCAACGGCACTCGAGTCTAGCCACACATACAGACACCCAAAACCAACAATGTGAGACTAAGTCAGTCGACGCAAATCTCTAGAAGAAAATCTAAAGCTGAATTTCGCTTCCTCGGCTCACCTCCACCTCGAAGCGCCTTCAGATTCTCCACCTGCAAAGCACGCAGGGCAGAAAATTCAGCCACGAGAGGCAGATTAAACATATGTGGATCGCAATCGCAGTTCAGTTTAGCTCTAGAGGCAGAAGGGTCGCCTAACGCTAGCCAAACCAAGCCACCGCAGCTAAAGATCCGATGAACTTTACGCGCAAACACGAGGCAACGCACGCCACGGGGAGGGAATTGCGGGTCGTACGGGCCCGCTTCTCGCCGAAATCCGTCGCCCTTCTGGCCTGCGAGCTCACCAGTCACCGCCCGGATTCGGCCCAACGAAGCAGCCTCTACTGCCCGTCAAGATCGAGATGGGGGAAGGTAGAGGAGGGTGGTGGGGGGAGGGAGGGAGGCTTACGGATTCGTCGGGATCGACGTCGAGGGAGAGAATCTGCTCGTCGGCGGTCATCACGGTGAGCTTCATCTCGTCGCCGCCGGTTGGGTTCGAACTCCTCCGCGCTGGAGATGAAGTGCGGGCCTTTCGTGTTTGCTGCGGGCGAGTCGAGTCTACGGGTGTCAAAATCGGGCGGCTGCCTTCTTTTACTTGCAGAAGTGGTAAAGAACCCTCACGGACGGTAAAAAAACGCTGCGATTTCGTGACTACTATCTCGTCCAAGCCTTCGATGGTTCGATATAAGCATCTATAGAGGCCCAACTATATTTCAGTTATTGGTGAAATTTTAACTATTGGCTGAGCGATCTATTGTATTTGCATACAGATTAAAAAATCACAATTGTTTAATGGTAGTGATATGCTAAGCTAAAGCTCCAACAGAAAGGTCAAAATTCAGAACAATAGCACCAGTAATGTACCTTTGGAAGGAGTTAATAGCACCAGCGGTCACACAACTCGTCGTCGATGTGCACTTAAGTCACACTTCTCCAGAATGTGATTATTTGGTCACACAACTCGACAAGTGCGTGCACGCAGGTCACTGGCCCCACTTGTCAGTCCGTTTTGGACGGTAAATTTTTAGAAAACCCCCTGGAGTAATATTAATTTTACAAAATGGTCTTTCTAATTTTACAAAATGGTCATCCTAATTTTACAAAATGGTCCTTCTAATTTTACAAAATGGTCCTCCAGGGGGACCATTTGTAAAAATTAATATTACTCCAGGGGATTTTCTGAAAATTTACCGTCCAAAACGGACTGACAAGTGGGGCCAGTGACCTGCGTGCACGCACTTGTCGAGTTGTGTGACCAAATAATCACATTCTGAAGAAGTGTGACTTAAGTGCACATTGACGTCGAGTTGTGTGACCGCGGTGCCATTAACTCCTTTGGAAGAAGCCCTTCCGCAGACATCAGCTCATACAACTTGCGCATGAGCGTTTCCTCTTCAACCTATAAAGAACAATAGCAACTGATAAATACAAAAGATTGCTCATGAGGATTCCTTATTAGTTCTTACATAAAAGCTTAAAGTATTAGAGGTGCACCTGTAGTTTATGCAACTCATGGGACATTGCTCGGTATGTTTCCATTAGGGCATGGTTTTGCTTGTCCAAATGCCTGCAGATCACTTATATGTTATATAATGAACTGAAATTACTACGAAGTCACAAAAAGTACAAAACATCTCACTCAAACATAATAAAAATTAAATCGAGATATTTGGACCACATAATAACCACTCTCTGCTGACGATGTCGCCGCTCCCTATCGGAGATGGCCTAACATTGTTGATGATAGTTGGAAAATCTTCGTGCACGAGCCCTAACGGTCAGAACCGAACTCATCGACATTGCACCGTTGAGTTGATCGGAACATTCTAACACCAAATGTGCGTTACTATAGATCTCACGACATAGGAGTAGCGATCAGGCAATTCACCACCCTCCTCAGCGCCTTCGACGAGATTGCCGCCGATGAGGTGGATAAGGAGGCAAATATACCTTATTCTTTTCCAGCACCCGTCGCCATAGCCACTATAATATTGCTGCAGGTTGACCAAACTTTAAATTTAGGGACTTTATAACAACGCCGAGCGCATATCCGAGGTCTCCACAGATGAAGCTGGGTATATTCAGCGGAAAAAGTGATGTAGGCTTAGCTGAATGTATCCAGTCTCATATGTTTGTTTTGTTGAATCTGTCTATGAGGTGACATGACACATTTTGACGCCATCCTCAATTCTAAAAATGTAGCTATGGCCCTTGCTCTCTTTCTTGCCACCTCTCTTCCCCGCTTCGTGTCATTCAGTTTCCTGTATGAAGGAGCACATGCATCTCCTAGGGAGTCATGATATTTGTGTATTTCAGAAACAAAGGACATAGTGATGAAATGCGACAAAACCGTGAGCAAATTACTAGGTGATGTCATTATGTTTAACGAAGAAAAAGCGCATGACATCACCTAGAAAGTATTGTTTATTTGAGAAACATCGCCTACACCGATACACTATGATATAGAACTAATGGTCCAAGTCAAGTTTTGGCGAGCATAATTCTTTGTCGAGTTATTCTTCATGGGTACACTTTGTTTGCCACTTGCCAAGTGTATTTTTTGCACGGTCAGCAAAGAAGCAGAGTGCTCCATGGAATGCACTTGGCGAAACGGTCGACACTCGGCGAACGGCTGATTTCTAGTCGTGGTTGCTGGCATGGCCGCATGGCGCTATCAATCAAAGCGGCAAAGTGATGGATGTATTAATTTTAGTTTGGATGGCCCGTCGGCAATACTGAGAAGAAAGGATCCGGCAAAGATTAGTAAAAGGTATTGTAAAGTTGCCTTAAATAAAGTGATTAGTGTATTATAAGAACATCTCCAATAGGTGGTGTAAAATAGCTTTTAACCTTTTCTTTACATCACCTGGAGGGCAAAACAGGTCTCCTCTTCCCCCCCCCCCCCCCCCCCCCCCCCCCCTGCCCGCACCGCTGACGATCCACCGCCCCCCACCATCCCTCTGTTGTCGTGCCCGTCAATGGCCCCATTCCCGCCATCGGCGCGACCCCTCCCGCCGCCACCGCCTCTTGTCGTGGAAGAGGAGATGGATTTGCGCCTACACGACCATCCACCGCGGCCGGGCAGGGCAAGAAGGAGGCCACCGTGCCGAAGGGACGAAAAGGCGATGTCGCCGCCTCTCGCCGCGGCTATCGACCGTGGAAGAGGAGTCGTTGATACCGAGATCGAAATTTGAGTGATTAAATACATCACCTACTATGACCTTGTGCCCTATAATAAATCAGGTGTTGGAGTTGGACGCTTTTATTGAAGTAAAAAACCACGTTGTCGATGATGTATAATTTACATCAATCAGTTTTTTACCACCATTTTATATCACATATTGAGATGCACTGGAGATTGCTCTCAGGAAGCAGGCATCGCTATCATTCGACGAAAGGCGGGAGTCGGGAGTCCCGTATGCCATTATTGCAGCTGCGGAGGTCGCAGTTCCCCTCCCTTGGATAAGCATCGCTCAACCTCTTCGCCTTCATACAATCAAACCTCCTGCTCGTTTCACATACCCCACTCTCACGGCCACACCTCGACGGTGCGCGCGCTCCAGCGGTAGCAAAGCACGCAAGAATCGAGAGATCGTCGACAGGGAGGAGGAGCCCCATGGCGAGCGTGGTCTTCGAGGCGACCCATGATGCCGCAGTTGCCGGCAGCGGTGACGACGTCGTTTTCTGCGTCGTCATCCTGTGCCTGTCCGTGCTGTCCATGGTCATCTTCGCGGCCTTCTCCTCCTCCGTCGCCGGGGACGGGGAAGGGAAGCGGCGGCGGCGCCCCGGTTCCCGCGCGAACGGGCCGGTGTTCGTCGGCGGATGGGGCTGCGCCTGCGGCGGTTGCCGCACCGGCGCCGGCGTCTGCGGCACCTACCTCTCCTGATCACCATGTATTGATGAACATACGCATAGGTAGGCATGTAGCACAAGGAGCAACTAAATTGAATCGGACCTTGCGCAGGGCTGCTCTGTTCTTGTCTTTCTCTGTTCTTCGCATGCTTGTAGGAGTACCACGGAAGCTGCCTAGCTGCACATCATGTGAATTGAATCAATGGCGAGAACATGGAGTGTTTAAATTTTATATGTTCGTTGGACAATCAGCGAGATCATCCTCAGCTGCTTGCTTTCTGGATTTGGTTTTGGATCTCGATGGAGCAGTAGTGGCCGACGCCCATATGCTCCTAGGTATGATCAATCGTTTGTTGGAGAAGCTGTTGGACATTACTAACTATATCAAAGCTGTGCAGTTTTGCGATCGGAGAGCGGCCGAGCTACTGTAGCAGCGACAGTAAACACTGTAGAAACGAACAGTGTTCTACAGTGCTACGATCCCTGCCGTCGTTCGGCGATCGGACGGCTCTCAGCACACGTCCGTGATGGTTTTGCAAAAAGACCCCTCTATAAACGGGAAATCAACCCGCAGTCCAGATTTTCCCCAAGAAGAGGACCTTTATGAAATTACAGAAAACTACGAGGACTATTTTGCAAAAAAGGTCCAGAGCCCCTACTCCTCTCCCTTTCCTCCGCGCTGCTTCCCCGACGAATCGAAGGTCGCCACAAGCTCCGCCGTCGCCTCCTCTCCGTCCTCCGCGAGCCACGCAAGCCGGGACGCCTCACGCGCGCCCGAATCATCACCGCCGTCTTCGCTGTCCGCCGCCGCCATTTTCCTCGCCGCCGGCGACTCCGTCGACTAAATGGTCCATCCCGCCACCCCCAGCCACCCCGCGGCCGTGCGCTTCCGATGCGCCCGCGCGCGTCCCGGCTCGCGCAGACGCGCCGCCGCCGTGGACGACGCTGCCGTGGTCGACGCTGCCGTGGCCACTGCCGACGTCATGCCGACGTCGCAGTGGGCCCGGAGTTTTTTTTTTTGAGAGTTTTACAGGAAATTCAAAAATTCCTATCAACACCCCTCCGAAAAATATGGAACATATATTTAAAATATTCAGAAAAATAACTGCTGATTATTTACATCAACAAACAAATATGTTAACCATATTTTGTATTGGACAAATTTGGACGTACTACGATTCAGTAAATATTAATGCAAAACAAAATCAGATTCGCACATTCAAAATTGCTAAACAGTTGACCATTCTTCACAATACTTAAACATGCTCACAACCATGTTTAAATATTTCGAATTGTCCAGTATTTGAAGGTACTCTAATTAAGTAAATGTTCATGAAAATCAGGAACAAATTTAAACATTATTTGAACATTTCAATTTGCCAACAATTTGAAGATACTGAAGACAAAAATTCCAACGAATTTCAAGAATTCGAATTACAACGAATCCCCTCCCCCATAAAATATTACACATTTTCTACAAGTTCAAAACAATTTTCGCACATGATTTGTTAGAAATTTTTTCCAACAAGTATTTATTCCCACCGAACATTCAACAACACAGAAAACAATTTCCCCAACAATATTAGATAATATTCATAGCAAATTTCAAATATATTTCATGCACTTTTTCCTATTTTTCCTTTTCGCACATAGGTTCTGCTGCGTTCGTCCGATTCAAATTACGTACACATATACATGGTACATCAAAACCACTGCAGCAAGCACAACGTGCCACAAATTTAAAAATTGACAATTTTCCAAACTTTCCACACAAAAGTTGTACTTGATATCCATTCCACATAATCGGAAGCAAGTTCCTTTATATGTACAATCCACCACATATATACTTAATTACTTGGCGACAATCAACCTATGTCCATATAAAAATACACGTTGCAACATACAGTAATGACAGCAAATTGCCATCAAAAAATAACAAGAATGCGGCATGCCGATTCGCGAAATCCCTCTCGAAAACCTCTCGAATCTGACCATTTAACAGACGTTAACACAATTCAAATATGAATTACTTCCCAATTTCACCAATTTCCGAAATTGCTAACAACTTACAAACGTAAACTATTTTTTATTTCAACATATACAAATCCAGATAACTTCCAAATGCGGGCATTTCCAAATTAAAATTCTTTACTCCCCATTATTTACAAATATGACACAAAAAATAAACGACGACTATTTATGTCACGGGAACCTCCAACCTATAATATTTAACCGCATCAAACAAATTAAAGTGATTTTCATTCTTTTTAAAATTATTTCTTCAAAAAATTTAAGCTCCTGACATATGCTACCATTTTACTTACCCAATTTTTCCATAAAATCAAAATCGGTCGGAAAATTTTGTCTTCATTTTAAATAAATCTGAACATTCTTTCTGCGGTAAAAGCATTTTGAATCCAAAACATCATCAACATTTCACAACTTTAAAATTTCAAAATTCCTTCACACTTGATCATTCTACAAACGCAAACATAATTCAAAACTTAATACATTTCCAGTTTAACCAATTTTTAAAAACTAAACGCCCCTAAGACATAATTTTCTTTCCCACGTTACAAAACTTTCAAATTTAAGCAACCTCTGAAATGTGAACTTTTTTACAACAACAAACTTTTCGAAAACCAGTAATTTCCAAACTTGAACATTTTTACATTTCCCGCGTCTTCAGATTAGAATTTTAACACACAGGCGCGGCGTGTCGCCGCGCTCATATACCTAGTACATCATAAACATCAATCAATTACTCACTATATAAAAGCCGGCCAAAATCGTGGCCTCTCCGCACTCCTGCACTCCCGAATCCGAGCATGCCCAGAGCTCCGCCGCCGCGCCCACTCCGTCTACGCCGACAACCGCGTGCTGGGACGGCCGCCTCGCGCCGCAATCATCGTCGCCGTCCTCGGCATCCGCTGCGTTCGGGAGCCGCCGGAGCCGCTCCGGCGACCCAAAATGGGTGGCGCCGCCGCTCCCGGGTAGCCCTCCTCCTGGCGCATCGAACGCGCCCAGTCGCACGTCCCGGGTCGCCGTCGCGCGGCGCGGGCGTCGGCGTCGCCGCCGCGGCGGCTCCGCCCCGGATGATGTCGTCGCGGCGTCACGGCGGGTTTGGGCCGTCAGCTGGGCCGCTCGCGGGCTGGGCCGGTTCCTCAGCGGCTCGCCGGCCTTTTCTTTTTTTTCCTTTTTTTTGTTTTCTGATTTTGTAACTTCTGAAAAACATATCCGAATTAATTCAGACCAAATTAAAAAAATTGTAAAACTCAAAATAGCCATTTTTAAATACTTTGGACGTTCTCCAAATTATTTCAAACCTTAATTTTTTTAGATAACATATACAGACTCATTTGACACCTTTACGCTGTTTTGCGAAAAAAATGCATTTCGTAGCTTCATTTGGGAGAAAAAAAATTAAATAGAACATGCTCCAAACAGTTTCAAACGATTCATATATATGAAGGGGTTCATAGCAGAAAACAATAATTTTTCTAACTATCGTAACACCGAAATACTAGCCAAGGATCTATCTATCTAGTAATGCGGTAACGGAGGTGATATCGACAACGTACCCTTGTAGACCGATAGCGGGGATTACGCTCCCGCAACAAGCGTTGTCGATGAAGACAACGAAGCCGACCTCGAGGTCGCGAAGAACTTGGCGCGACGAAGACGAAGCCGAAGGTGGCGCGACGATGACGCCCTGGCTCCACGAATGTGGCGCCTCCGAGTACTCGCACACGTGCGGAGCTTGACGACGACTCCCGGGCTCTCCGATCCAGCCGAGATAGCGGAAGTAGAACTTTTGGGTGGAATCCCGCAGCACGACGGCGTACTGCGGTATAGATTTCTCACACGCGCGCTGTCCTTACGATGGGACTACACACAGCGGGAGATGGAGAGAGAGGAGTTGGGCGGAGGGGCATCCTCGGGCCAATAGGAATAAATCCTGAATTTTTGTCTATTTTCTCAAAAATATGCCCCACTATTTATTATGGGAGAGGGGGTGTCCCTCTCCCTTGCCCCCATGTGGGACTAAAGGAGGAGGGGGGTGCGGCCGGCCAGGGCAGCCGTGGTGGCCATGGGCCCCATGTGGCCCAGCCGCACCACCCACAAAAGGGGGGTCGGCCCCCTAGTGGGCTTTCCCTCCGGGGTTTTGGCCCATTAGGTGGGCTGCCCCTTTTTTCTCCTTTTATTTATTATTAAATTAATATTTAAATATTATAATTCATAATTAAATATATTTGCGTATTATTTAATCTCCCGTGACTCCGCAACAACTTCCGGACCACTCCGAACTTCCTTCGGTCTTCCCCGGAACCCTTCCGATTCATCCGGAACTTTTCCGGATCATTTTCTCTCTCTATTTCTTTTATTCCGATAACTCCAAAACGATCTCTAAGCATCGTCAAGACCTTAAGTGTGTTACCCTACGGTTCGGGAAATACTCCAGACATGGTCGAGACCCCTCGCTCGCCAATGACCGTCAGGGAGACCTGGATGCCTATGACGGCCCTGTGCATTCCAGAATAATCGTCGTTGAACCGTTTAACATGATATGTTCATTCCTTTTGTTCTTCGATACTACCCTAGTCCGAGATACGATCGTCAACATCCTATGTTGTGTTTTATCTCGTTACCAACAAGGGTTACTTAACTCGTTCCGTGATATTATATCTCCAATGACCTAGTCATGCGCTGCGCAGCTTTATAGATATAATTTCACCGAGTGGGCCCAGAGTATCTTTCCATCACACGGATGAACAAATCCCGCTCTTGATTACTCGCCTCGACCACTTCCTTAGGATACCCGAAAGTGTCACCTTTATTGTCATACTATATAAGACATGACGTTTGATGCAATCAAAGTATATTCCAGAAGTAGCGACTTGATATAATCTCACGGTCTGAGGAATAAGCTGTCACATTACTTTCCTATTGCAATGTTGAACATAGTGATACGATCCTCTTGCAATACTTTGGTGGGTAATGTCCATCACCTTATTCTACCAATAAAATGACTTCATCATCAACTGTTATGAATCAATATGACCGGGAAATCTCGATCATCCGTTGACTGATGAACTAGTTTATATAGAGGCTAACTAGGGACTCTGGTTTGTTTACATACCACACGTGTATTAACAATTCCGATTAATACAGTTATAGCACGGTATAAAACTTATTTATAAACTTAATGAGATAATGCGACAAATATCTAATATTTATTTGCCTCTAGGGCATATCTCCAACAGTCTCCCACTTGCACTAGATTACAAATAAACCAGCTGCATTTTATTATTCGATCATAACCTCTTATCATATAAGTACTTTATGATAATGCTTGCTTGTGGAAGTGTTTTTCCTTTAACAGTCTGTACCATACAGAAAGCGTATATTCTTTGCGATTCATTGATTATCACCTTGTTTGATATCAATCCGTTATCTTGATAACATATTTGATGACTAAGTGGGACTACCGTTTTCCTCGCGCATACTCTGATTCATAATCAGCTAAATGTACCTGGAAATCACTTAGTTTGAGAACACGTTTTCTCTTCCAATATGTATAACTTCGCAGTATCTATATACCTATGTAGATTCTGACATTCTCTTGTCAGTCTAGTGTCTAAATAAACCTTCCTACGACATTTGGTTCTTCTAGTCACCCAGATAGATCCTTTAACACAACACTTTGTTGAGTTCACTATCTTCTATAGACTTGAAATCTTTATCCTTTGTTTTCTTAAACAATAAAGATTTTACTTGTAGTGAATTCATAAAATTCACCTTAGTACTTGTTCTTCTTATAAGAACATGGGTCACACTATGTCGATCACATAATATGGTTTTATATGATGCCACTTAATACTACGGTATAAAAGGGGCAACATATCTCACAACCACTATTATCGTGTAGAAATCCATTAAATGTTTTAACCAGATTTTTCAAGGACTTTTCCTTGATTTATTCCATTCTGACCTTTCAGAATCCAATCTAATAAAACATCTCGACCTTTTCATTTAAAACTTCCTGATCTATCTAAATAGATTACCAACGTTTTAAATCACAATGACTTCATCGAAATTCTATAATCATATAATCCTAATTTAACTAGTACTTCCATTATATGTCATTTACATACAAGGACATTTATTAAGCTCCCACTCAAAATGTCAATCACATCTGAGACTATTCAGCTCATCTAGCTCCCACTCAAAAACATGTCTCTTACATATTAGATTTTGGTGAGCTAATTTGACTCCCACTTAAATTATATAAACATAATTTCTTTCGATATTTTGGTCAATACAAAATCATTGATCATTTATCAATTCGAAATCCAACATACGAAGTATTAGCACTTTGCTAACAAGACTCAAGCATGTCTACATTCATGTAGTCAAACCTTTTGATTTTGTCCAAGGCATTCTTTATGACAAAATCAGCTTTATGTCCTTTCCATAGTTTCATCCTTTTCCATATGACTTTTCATATAAAGATTAAGTAACCATTTTACTTAATAAGATTCAAATAACAATTATCTTTGTAATCTTAAATGTAACTTGGGTTTTACAATTCTCAATTGTTTCTCGTATTTGGTATCATCCAATTTCTTTGTAGTTCGTGGATGTATTTCGTTCTGGCAACAAAATCTTTTAATCAAAAATATCATTTTGTGGCTTGACAAAATATTCTTGATTCGCATCATCTTTACAAAAAGCTCCTCATGAAACATCATGATCTTTTATCATCATTTTTCATTCCCTTTTGTGGAGTATTGTTTCCGAAACATATTTCGTCACATTGCTCCATAAGAATAAGGTCAATTACCTTTATTTGAGTTTTTGCACTATTCCATTAACCTTTCCCTTTGAAAATAATTTTCGCAATATACCAAGGCAGCAACACAAGTTTTGCTCTTGTTGATATTTCTGGTTCATGGAATGTACTCATACATATTATGAATATTCTACAAAGAATTATTCGTGTATAGTTCTATATTATCGTATAATCTCACAAACTACGACATTCATTATATGTTTGTCGTTTTACACGAATGTCGGATGATAAAATAATTTTCTAAAGTGGGGTGTTTTACTAACACTACTCTAAATAATATTTAACTTTTAAGAGATACTTTTAAGACCATACTTTATCAAGGTAGAGTATGATTATAATATTTACACGAATCAACATGTTTGATTTGCATTAAATAATTATAATTTGTGGAACAATATCACACAAGTCCTTTTAGGCTAAACCAAAATCTTTATCTGATCAAATCATAATAACCTGATTTTGTATCCACCTTCTTCTCTGAAATCCCTTTGATCTTTTATCAAATTATTTCGGATTAATGTCTCTCTTTAGCAAATACATTTTATTTACTTAGAGTCATTTTGAAGGCTCCGGTAATAATGATATTCACCATGTTGATTTAATTATCATCATGTATGATTTTCAATCAACCTCTTCTTATATATTGACATATCAATATTTTGAATATTTTAATCATCACGTCTCAATTAGACTTTGGCTTGATTTCAATAGATCGGAGTATCTATAAATAACGCAACATGATTAACAATTCGGTGGTGTTGTTTCTGAAAACAATATCAATATTAACTCTGGATATTTATCTTATTTTAGCATTTGCTGTTTTATAAATGTCCAATTTATTATTATCAGGATTATAACGCGAACAACTCATCTGTAACCGATACATGATCACAAGAAGAATTTATTCATAATCAAAAACAACTGGCTTGTTCCATTACAAATATGAATAACTGTATTGCAAAATGCAAAACACACTTACTAAGATCATCCTCAAAACCGATTACAAAATCTCTTATTCTAAAATACTAATCCGAAATAATAAATGCAGTGGGTAAAACGCCATTGGCCTTCAACTATCTTGCTTGCCATCACTTGTTCACCATCACATTGTCACTCTCCATATCCTTGTAAGAATTCGGCCCTGTTTTCATAAAACAGAACAAGTATCAGATACCTTTCAACAAGTATATAGAAAAACAATACATTTATAAATTTGTATATCAAATATACCGTATGGGTCGATGATCTCTGCTTCAATGGGATCCACTTTTACGCTCCTGAACTGGCTTATGAACTGGTAAAGAGTAAGTGACTCACTCTTCACAACATAGCCACGGACATGCTCCTCATAACTGGGAGGGAGGGAACGTAACACAATAGTGATCGCAAAAGCATCCGCCATCCAGTAGTCGTAGACATTCGTGAGTCTCAAATACATGTCGTACATCTTGCCCAAATGAGTTTCTAAGCAGGTGTGTTCTTCCATCTTGAGTGAAAGAAAATCATCCAGCTGCTTAAATTGCTCAATTTTTATCTTTTCTATAAAATGGGCCTTGAGTGAATCCATCATGACAATGTCTTGAAACTGTGCTTTCAATTCAGGTTCCATGTGAGTCATAGTGGTCTGAACACTTATGAAAATATCACGACGCTGGCGAAAAGCCTCATCTTCTTCTTCGCTTGCGGAATCATCTGGCGCATCTCCTAGAAATTCTTCTATTACGTAGAGTATGTTGTTGTGTGAGAGAATTCCTCTTAATTTCTCGTACCAATCGATGAAGTTGGACCCATCGGCCAAAAGTTGCCGATCTCTAAGGAAGTAACCAAAATAGAAATTGTCGCTGGGATAGAACACCATCTACATAAATAATCGCAAAGAATGAATAAGGCTAAGTTTATAAAATAATATGAGCTTAGTTTATAATCAAATTATCAAACATACTCCGCTAAGATAATTATCCCTAAAATTATCTCAACGATTACACGACCCCAATTCACTCTACCACCCCCGATCGTCACGGCCGGTGGCATAGCTGCAAAGGTGGACATCGAAATGTCGATCACAACATTCATGTGACTCATGCTCGATCTTTCGATCTTCACGTGTTTCGAGGCTATGTCTGTACATACTAGGCTCGCCAATTAAAACCTTAGTGTATTGCATGTGCAACGTGGCTTACACCCACTTTATGTGAACGCAGATACGTCTGACACCCGATCGTCACGGCCTGCCTCGTAACGGAGAACTTTCAGTGGTGCACACTAAGGGAGAACACAACTTTGGTATTTTATTTAGGGATCATCCTATTATAGCTACCGTCGTATACATCTAATATATATATAAGCAATCAATAGGATATACACACAACAATACAATATCAAATAATGAAATGAAGTGCAATATGACATGGCCTTGCGCCTTGGCAGGGCTCCGAGTCCGCGGTGCCTCCTTTGCCGTTGACAAGTTAAACAATTTATAATACTTACCGTAGCCATGTCATACAAAATGCCCCGCTGCAAAATAAAGTTAGACGCTTTCTACTTTATCATTTTTGCAAATTTTACGTGGCTTCTAGGGCTTTCGTAAAAGAACCGTTTCTTACCTACGAACATAGAACCACAACATCGATTAAATAATTGTCTCTATTACACCCTTTTCAGGGCCCTCCATTGAAAATGCTAAGCCGTCTAAAGAGAGAGAGACAGACACCCGCTAGCCGCATATATGGTACAAGCCATATGTCAGTTGCGGAACCAGTCTCGCGTAAGCGTACGCGTAAGGTCGGTCCGGGCCGCTTCATCAACTCGATGCCGACAACATTAGCAAGTGCACGCGAGAGGGTAACAATTATAGAATCGATGCCCACATTCAACATGTGTTCTAACCGTACCAGCAATACTACGCATAGATCGGCTCTGATACCACTGAAGGGGTTCGTAGCAGAAAACAATAATTTTTCTAACTATCGTAACACCGAAATACTAGCCAAGGATCTATCTATCTAGTAATGCGGTAACGGAGGTGATATCGACAACGTACCCTTGTAGACCGATAGCGGGGATTACGCTCCCGCAACAAGCGTTGTCGATGAAGACAACGAAGCCGACCTCGAGGTCGCGAAGAACTTGGCGCGACGAAGACGAAGCCGAAGGTGGCGCGACGATGACGCCCTGGCTCCACGAATGTGGCGCCTCCGAGTACTCGCACACGTGCGGAGCTTGACGACGACTCCCGGGCTCTCCGATCCAGCCGAGATAGCGGAAGTAGAACTTTTGGGTGGAATCCCGCAGCACGACGGCGTACTGCGGTATAGATTTCTCACACGCGCGCTGTCCTTACGATGGGACTACACACAGCGGGAGATGGAGAGAGAGAGGAGTTGGGCGGAGGGGCATCCTCGGGCCAATAGGAATAAATCCTGAATTTATTGTCTATTTTCTCAAAAATATGCCCCACTATTTATTATGGGAGAGGGGGTGTCCCTCTCCCTTGCTCCCCCATGTGGGACTAAAGGAGGAGGGGGGTGCGGCCGGCCAGGGCAGCCGTGGTGGCCATGGGCCCCATGTGGCCCAGCCGCACCACCCACAAAAGGGGGGTCGGCCCCCTAGTGGGCTTTCCCTCCGGGGTTTTGGCCCATTAGGTGGGCTGCCCCTTTTTTCTCCTTTTATTTATTATTAAATTAATATATAAATATATATAATTCATAATTAAATATATTTGCGTATTATTTAATCTCCCGTGACTCCGCAACAACTTCCGGACCACTCCGAACTTCCTTCGTCTTCCCCGGAACCCTTCCGATTCATCCGGAACTTTTCCGGATCATTTTCTCTCTCTATTTCTTTTATTCCGATAACTCCAAAACGATCTCTAAGCATCGTCAAGACCTTAAGTGTGTTACCCTACGGTTCGGGAAATACTCCAGACATGGTCGAGACCCCTCGCTCGCCAATGACCGTCAGGGAGACCTGGATGCCTATGACGGCCCCTGTGCATTCCAGAATAATCGTCGTTGAACCGTTTAACATGATATGTTCATTCCTTTTGTTCTTCGATACTACCCTAGTCCGAGATACGATCGTCAACATCCTATGTTGTTTTTATCTCGTTACCAACAAGGGTTACTTAACTCGTTCCGTGATATTATATCTCCAATGACCTAGTCATGCGCTGCGCAGCTTTATAGATATAATTTCACCGAGTGGGCCCAGAGTATCTTTCCATCACACGGATGAACAAATCCCGCTCTTGATTACTCGCCTCGACCACTTCCTTAGGATACCCGAAAGTGTCACCTTTATTGTCATACTATATAAGACATGACGTTTGATGCAATCAAATATATTCCAGAAGTAGCGACTTGATATAATCTCACGGTCTGAGGAATAAGCTGTCACATTACTTTCCTATTGCAATGTTGAACATAGTGATACGATCCTCTTGCAATACTTTGGTGGGTAATGTCCATCACCTTATTCTACCAATAAAATGACTTCATCATCAACTGTTATGAATCAATATGACCGGGAAATCTCGATCATCCGTTGACTGATGAACTAGTTTATATAGAGGCTAACTAGGGACTCTGGTTTGTTTACATACCACACGTGTATTAACAATTCGATTAATACAGTTATAGCACGGTATAAAACTTATTTATAAACTTAATGAGATAATGCGACAAATATCTAATATTTATTTGCCTCTAGGGCATATCTCCAACAATATATTGTTCTACGACATTCGAACAATTTTAAAAAAACTATTAAATGCTACAAAATCAGTGCCTTTGAATATATCCATCGATATATCGAAATGACCACAAATTTAAATACTAACTATTTACGGCATACGATCAAATTTCAAATTTGGATACTTGAAACATTTAAATGACTTCAAAATCTGATCATTTTACAGACGTACAAAAAAAAACCCGAAACTGCAGAACTTTCCAAATTGAACAAATTACAAGTCTGAACCCTTTTGAAAGTAAGCTTTCTTTTAATTACAACGGTTTTCAATCCTAAAATATATTCTCGAATACGTCCATTCTCAAACTTAAATTAATGATCAAAGTGGTTAAAATTTGCAGATAACCATAATATACTTCCTCTGAATATGGTGCTAAATAAGAAAATTGTACCAAAATTAAACCAAATAAAAAGGCAAAAAAAATATAACTACTTCAAATATTTTGGTGCCTTCTCAAAATAATTGCAACTCTGCAAAATCTTAAACAATACATACAAAACCATTTGACACTTCATGACATTTTATACATGGATTCAATCATTTTCTTTCAACCTCAAATAAAATCCAGAAAAATATTATCACTGCTACAAAACATATCATTTAAATAGAGTTTAGTACACCACTTAAATACAATTATTCATTTATATCATGGGCTTCAAAATATCAAAATATGAACACCACACAAATGTAAAAATTGACAAATAGTTGTTTCAAACTTATTTTCCCACTAAACATAAGTGAATCAAAAAAAAATAGAACATGCTTTACATAATTTCAAACACTTCACTGGTATCTCTTTGAGTATTTAAACAATTTCAAAATAAATGCTAATTGCTTCAAAATGGGTAACTTAACCTATATCCAACAACAAAATATGAAAATATATCAAAAACAACCACACACAAAAAAAATGACTACTTATACCGTACGCTCAAATTTCGATATTTCAAACTTTTAAATACCTTCCAAAACTGATCATTCCACAAATGTTGAAAGAACTCCAATATGAAAAACTTCCCAATTTCAACGAATTTAGAAACCTTAACAGTTTTACATCGCAAACTTTCTCTACATTCTAATAATTTCTAGATCTACACACTTCTAAAATGTTGTCATTTCCGAAATTTCAATTTAAACACAATAACGCGACATACAAATTTAAATATTTTAAAATTTGTCATGCCTTCCAAATCTAGCCATGCTACTACCGTTAAAAGAATTCGAATCTAAATAACTGTCCAATTTGAACAATTTTAAAACTCTAAACAAATTCCAAATGTAATCCCTCTTTGCGTTCCAACATTCTCAAATCCGCACAATCTTAAAATGTCAAAATCTTCAAATTTGAATTTCACCACACGCTTTGGAGTTCAGTTAAAAATTTATGGCACCATATAACCATATATCTGAACATTTCAGTCCACCAACTATTTGGACATACTCTACATTAAAAAAATCTATAATATTTCAAAATATGCATTAAAAAAAATTACAGCTACTGCATTCCATACATAGTTAATCAACTTCAATTTGATTTTAATTGAACTTCCACAATTCATATATCTGTTTTTACCATTACAAGAAGATCTAAGATCTGTAAAATTTATAACTTTCCCATCTAAAATTCGGAACAATGCAAAAATGTATGAAAATTTGTGGACCAATTGCATTCCATACATGATTGATGAACTTAAGAATAATTACAACAAAAAACTTCAATTTGGTGAAATTTTAGAGACAAACTATATGCATTTTCTCCAATTTTATATAATTGAATCTAATAATTGCTCGCATAATGTACTCCCTCTGATTGTGGAGTTACAATAAATTTTTAAAGCAAAATACTAACTAATTGCATCATTTCATGTAGATTAATATTTAGAGATCATTTAACTGAACTCCCTCCAATTATGCATATACCTTTAATACATGCTAAAAATAATCACTATTTCGACCTACCCATAATATATTCCCTCTTATTATAGTGCTAAATAAGGAAACTATGGCAAAATGGAACTATATTTGACCATTCCAATTTAGCTAACATGTTTACAGGCAGTATAACTTAAATCCATCTATTTACATACTCACATTTCTAAAAAAAAAAAGAATGACTACATGAATAATCCGAGGAAATACAAATTTGTTCCCTCTAATTACGAAATGATTCCAAATTGAACTTAACCTACATACATTATACAAATTATAACTATCCCATTTCCTTATAATATATATGACACAATTACAAAAAACAAACAAATTACCACAAAATATTCTCACCAAACGCGCGGCGTGACGCCGCGCAAAATTTAACTAGTACTTTTACATGAAACAAGACTTATCCGCCTTCCAGCAAGCAAGTACAGTGAGGACGAATGCAGAACAGGGGGCTGAACCGCTGAAAGTAGCATGACAGGGACAGCCCCATCGACCAACAACCCAATCAATCAATACACCAAAGTCCAGGAATTCGACACCTAAACTACCAAATTGGTTGTTGCGTTTCAAAAAAATGTACTATTCGGTTATTGCGCCTTCATCATATACTCCTTCTCGATTTTGAGAATGGTATCCTCGCATATTTGTAAACCCTTTTGAAGACTTCAAGAGGGGTTTAACTAGGGGAGGAGTATATGTGTCTTGTGTTTGACAGGGGAGGACCAGAGGAGTATATGTGTCTCGTGTATATTTTTGCTTTTATCTTTTTTTTTACACCAATGACACTATTTGTGGTAGATTTGTCTTTTTTGTTTTTCAATGCTCATTTTGAATTTGGACCTGAAAATTTTCTAAGTACACTGACGAGATGTTAACTCGTCAAATCCCATGGTTAGGCACCAAGGGTTGAGATCGGGAGAGAGATTTGGTTGCGCTGGTGGTGACTACAGCTGACAAGCAAGGTTTACCCAGGTTCAGGCCCCCGGAGGGTAACACCCTACGTCCTGCTTGTCTGATTATTGATGGTTGTGAACAATGGTGTTACAGGGGAGTCCCGGCGAGATATCGATCTCGCTAGGGTTTTGATGGCTAGAGTATTGCGTACCCAGATCGGCGGCCCTCCCAGCCTTTATATAGGTGGCTGGGTCTCGGGGATTCGCAACCGACTTGGTTTACAAGTAAGGTAAGTTTAAACCGACCCTAACTACGCTTGTCTTGGAGCATACTCCTTCTTCGTAGGCCCTGGACTCGACTCCTTAATGGGCCTTCATGCGGGTCCTGATCCTTATACGTGCACCAGGTATCTTCATAGTGGGGCACCCGAAGGGTAGGCCCACGTCAGTAGCCCCCGAGTGTCTGGCTGACTCGAAAATTCAGGCAGGGACTCCTCCGTAAGTGCACGTCTTGAATCATCTTGCTTGTATGCCTAGCCAGTCGACAACGCTTCGACTGACCCTTTTGCAGGTTTTAGTGCGATAATATTTTTGGAGTCGGTTATAAATCGACTGGTGCTGGGTTTGTTTTATTATAGACCACAACCCTAGTAGAATACACAAACTTGTAATTACCTCGGTTGACTACTAATTAACCTGTTGGGTTCATTTTAAGAAGATATGTGGCAACCACCTTGTCGTATGCAGTAGTGTCTACTAATTTTAACACTTTTGTCATAATCATTGGAGCAACGCTTTTATCTTAGGCACATATATACTATGTTTCAACTAGCTGGATTTATGGAAGATGATCTAAAAAAACTTAGGTGATGTTGCTGCATATATCAAGGTGGCTGCCACGTATCTCATAATAGTGAGCCCAACCGGATAATTAGTAGCCAAATTAGGTAATTATAAGTTTTTTGTGTTGTGTGAGTCAATACTTGTGGTTATGTGAAAAAGTCCCAATAAATTAAATGGTGTTAAGTGGTAAAACATCTAGTTAGCTCTAGAGTCATGCCTTTCTGAAAACAAATCCAAGTTGTGGTTTTATGTAATATAAGTGTCATTGAATTGAGTTGTTGTTTAAAGTAATTACCTTGTCAAGCAACAATTATGCTCACTTTGCCATAGTAACATTTTTCGAATAACTCTAATATTGTGTATTATCCTCAGAATATAATTGTCGTACCATATTCCATAGTTATGCTATGCTGTATTTTTAAAATTGACATAAAATTAAAGTATATAGTATAGAAATACGGTAGAATAGTTATGAGCATACATGTCAGGGGTAGGGGTGCGTGTGTGCGTTCATAGGGGTGAGTGTGTGCGCGCGTATATGAGCGTCTACGTTTGTACTGTGTTTCGAAAAAAAAAAGATACATGTTAAGCATTCCCGCAAAAAAAAAAGATACACGGTGAGCCTCTAAATCAACGTTTTAAGCTAGTTGTGACTTACTCCCTTAGATCCACTAAAACTGTCGTGAAAAATGAACATGCCCAGTATGATCGCATAGATGTCCTTGCGACAGATTTTGTGGACCGGAGGGAGTAGTATCAGACAAAAACTTGAGACTAGATGTAAAAGGTGTTTGATTTCTATGTTTTGTGCAAGTTTGGTACCAAGATGGTGTTGTGCGCAATTTTCTCAAAATAAAATAATATCGTGAGTTTCATGTTTCTGGCGATAGCAGACTACCGTGCAAGTTTGGTACCACGACTACTTTTTTTTTTAACAGCACTTACATTGATTGATCCGGGGGTCAAAAGGAGCAAAGGAACCAACCGACCCTTCGCTCACACGCAACCCGTCCACGCCGCGCCATCTCCGATCGCCGCCGCCGCCGCCCGCCGCCGAAACCCTACTCCCCGCCCACCATGGCTGATCAGCCATCCGCAACCGCCACACGATCGCAGCAGCCTGACCTGTTTGCCGATTCTTTCCTCTCACAGCAACCCCAGTTTTCCCCCAAATCCCCCCGTCCCCTACCGTCTCCTCCGCGCAGGTCGACCCGGTCTCGGCTGCTGCGCTCGGCAGATCCATGGACCTCCCGCCACGGTTGCAGGCGCCTTCTCTCACGCAGGCCGCAGGAGTCATCGGAGGCTTCGGCGCGACCCACCGCTCAGGCCCGGCCTCCCGCGCTCCCGCCGTCGGCCAGCCTCCACTGTACGCTGCAGCGGGCACGGCATACGGCGCGCAGGTGAGCTTCCCGGCCGGCGTAGCGCAGATGGAACCGCGCGCGGCCATGCCTGGGCAGGGGCAGCCGAGGATGCTGCAAGGGCAGAGCAACACGGCGCTGTACGGGCTCCAGTTCCAGGCACCGATGATGGCGCAGCCGAGGCAGAGGGGCGGGGTACAGGGCACACAATTCAATACCGCCACTGCACAAACACATTCCATGGGAGGAGGAGGAGTCATGGGTACCCCCGGGATGAGCCAGATGAGGCCTACTGGAGCTAACCCGTATGGTGCTCAAACTCAGCAACGTTTTGCACATCATCATGCACAAATGAGGCCACAACAGCTACCTGCAGGATCATCACAAAATGGACCTATGGTGCAAATGCTGCCAAAGCAGCAGACGCAACCGTCGATGGCCTCACCTCTTTCTCCGCATCAACTTCAGCGAGAACAAATGATGCAGCTGATACAGCAACTTCAGCAAAGAGGACTGAGTCGACACCAGATTGCGCAGGCGCTGCAACGGGTTCCCCACCTCAATGCCCAGCATCTGAACCAGCAGCAGCGTCAGCAACAGCAACCATCTCCAAGAATGCCAGCATCTGCCTCCCAGCCGATGACACCTTCACCAGGCGGAACCGTGGCCGGTGCACATGGAGGACCTGGAGGAAATCGCAGCCAGCTTCTTGGGAAGAGAAAGGTACATGATTTGGTTGCGCAGGTGGATCCACTCTGCAAGCTCGATCCAGTGGTGGAGGATGTTGTTCTGGAGATCGCCGACGACTTCATTAGCTCAGCGGTGACGTTCGCGTGCATGCTCGCAAAGCACAGGAAATCGTCGGTTGTGGAAGCTAAGGATGTGCTGCTACACCTCCAGAAGAATTGTCACCTGAATGTTCCTGGCTTCTCACAGGAGAGGAGGTGAATCTGCAGAGAAATTCAGTGTAGGTGTGGGTAGATATTGTGGTACTTACTTCGAAAAAGCGAGAATTGTATTAGAGATAGACAGTATATCCATTATAGCTAAATTGCAGAAAAATATAGATTGATATAGCCCTAATAGCCCTTACATGTGTTCGAGCTTAGATGGAACACATACTGTGTGTACATCGCCATGTGATATTTGTGTGCACCCACGGAGGGAAATGTTTTGTTATCTCATCTCTTTGAGATGAGTTGATATGATATGAAAAAGTGTTACATATCTCTAAAAGACAATTCTAGGCACAAATTTTCTTGAGGAAAAAATAGTTGCCTTGTGAGAGTACGATCTTCGATAACAGCGCTATTCTTAGAAGGGTCGATCCAGCAGGAACAAAGAAGATAGGCTATGATCGAGTGATGAATTTGATGATTTAAGCAAAAGAGATTGGTAAAATTACAGTACATGAATCAAAATGGGGGAGATGGCAAAATTGGTAGAGAGGGCAACGCGGAAATTTGTCAGTTGTGGAACCAAGAATGTGCTGCTGTATGTTCCTGGTTTCTCACGGGAAAGGATGTGAACCTGCAGAGAAATTCAGTGTAGTTGTGGGTAGAATTGTGACATTTACTTTCAAAAGTAGTATTAAGATAACTAAATCATTATAGGTAAACTGCAATAAAAGATAATTGTATGGTGGAGCACATGCAGTGTGTACATTGCCGTGTGACATTTGTCCACACCAAAGAAACCGGCATTCATGGCTCTTCATCACCGGGGAAATGTTTAGTTCTCTCATCTCTTCAAAATTCAAAATGATCTTATGTTATAAAAAGAGTTACCTATTGGATTTAAAACAAGAATCTTGCCACATTATTATCGTGAAAAGATATAGTATGTGTGCCTTGTCATCTTGTGAGAGCACCCATCTCCGCTAGGGTCGCGCCCGACCCCGGCCCACTCCGTATTCAAATTTAAAAAGTTTAGTTCTAATAGGTTGGGGTGGTTTACTTCAATTTAGCGTGCCATGTACTTATGTGGGACGCCACCCTGCAACCCTAATCTCCGCTATACTGAGTTCCAAATAACAAGTTGTCTCTCTAAATTAGAATGAGATGGTTGACTATGTTGATTGTTGAGCGATGAATTTGAGATTCAAGCAAAAAATAATCGATGGACGAAATTACATAGGAATCCTGGTTTTGTAGAAAAGGGAAATGGAGAAATTCGCAGATGCTACAAACTAGTATTATACTGAGTCTTGGCATGGGACGTGATAATTGGCAACTTCTAAAAAGATCTACAAATAAATTTCCCTAGCCTGTGAACTGAATCGAGGACCATCCTGCAAATTGAGTTTGTCCTATTTCTATCCACCGGTTATCTCGCCGACAGCTGGGCCCCATTAAGAGCGTAGCCCAGACTGCCGCCTGCTAGCTCGGCGCAGATCTATTCAAACTAGCCGTTACAACCCCCACTTTCCCCACTACCTCCTCCTCCTCGGTTCCTCCTAGTATACTCCACACGCCCTCCTCTCTCTTCGCAATCCCCCAAATCCCCAAACCCCAGCAAAATTTCCCAATCGCAAACTCCCCAATCCGCAGCGAGATCGATCCAAATCCCTGCTCCTCGGGCGCGTGGCGGCGACGATGATGTTCACAGAGGGCCTCGACGAGTCGGCGATCAGCTGGATTAAGCAAGGCACGGACGCTCCCCCCGCCGCGCCGAGGTCTCCGCTGGCGGAGCGGCAGATCTCGGAGGCGCCGAGGAGCCCCGCGCTGTACAACCGGGCGTGCGTGGGCATCTTCTCCCCCAAGAGGCTGCCGCCACCGGTGCGGACCACCACGCGCCACTCGGGGCTCCTCGGCCGCCACTCCGTGCTCCTGGCCGCGGACTCAGAGGACGAGGAGGAGGAGAGCTTGGCGTCGTGGGGGCTGACCGAGGATTGCGGCTACGGCAACTTCTCCGACAACACGGCCGAGGAGGACGGGGTGTGCTCCAGCGACTCCAGCCTGTTCCGGAGGGCGAGAGACCTGTACGGCAGCGGCGTCGACGACGAGGTGACGTCGCAGTTGAGCCGGAGGGGCGGTGGGCTCGTGCGGGGCCACTCCAAGGAGAACCTCCGCGTCGAGGTGCGAGCCGCGGCAGCGTTTGCCGGGAAATGCTCCCGTGCTCAGGATCCCGTCCACTACGGCTCGCATGTACGGCTGCTTCTTCTCTCGTTTGCTGGATATTTTTGCACTGAAAATTAGCGATGGCTGAATTCTGTTGGTTAATATTTCCATGCTTCATGATTAGACGTTTGCGTAGATGCGCAGTTGTGCTGGCAAAACAAAAGTAATAATCAACTTTAACTGTTGTGTTTATCCATGAACCAAACGCTGATGAGCACAAATTTCAGGATTTCGGTCCACCTAGTGCTCCCCCAATTGCACCAGATGGGGGCATTTTCGACACAGTTGGTGAGAGAAGCGGTCACTTCTTATTAGTTTGTTCGTATTTTCCTTTTGCCTGGAAGAGATGATTAAGACCATTACTTGATGTGCAAACAGCAGACGCGAAAGGAGGCTTCGAGAGGACCGGGATCTCATCAGTGGCAGATATACTTGCTCAGGATGTCCATGAGCTTCCTACGAGGTACAGTCGGGGATCATAATTTAAAGTTAGCAGTAGTTTGCTCCTGATTGTTCTTTCCCCTGATAAAAAATTGCAATTCAGATCAAATGTTCAGGAGGATGGTGTTCAAATGCCGTACATCGAGAAGAATTTACTTGCTGAGATACCAAGCTTCACAACTAAGTACGTTTTGATTTGCTTGGTATCCATCTGTAGAAGTTCTTCTATTTCCTATTCTTATGGACCACTCTCTAACTTGGCAGTGTACAAAATGCATGGCAATCATTTGTTGCATACGATGCTTGCTTTCGGCTTTGCCTGAATGCATGGGCAAAAAATTGCATGGAGGCTCCAGAATTCCTTCGTGACGAGTGCATGGTATTGCGAAGCGCCTTTGGGTATGCAACAACTCATGCATAAATTAGTTTATGGGTAATAGCTTATGTTCCATATTTTTCCTTTGAGTACTTATGAACTCTTTATGATGAATAGAATACAGAAATTTTTGCTCCATCCAAGGTATAAGAATCAGGATGATGGAAAACACGCCTACGATAAGGAGGAAACTTGTAGCATAAAGGCAAGGAAAGTTGTTAAGCAGATTGAGATCGAAGGTATGAATCAGCAACCACTGGAATATCCTTAATCTAAATTAGTCCTTCACTGTCCTTTCACTGAAATAAAAGCATTGGCCAAATTCTTTTTGGAAATGTAAAGCTAACAATCAGCACCTTGCAGAATTCAAGTTTATAGATTAGTTATGGTATGCTTTCAAAGTTAAGTGGTTTTCTCTCATATTATGATTGCTTGCTGACAGTAAAAAAGATACGCATTGTACCGCAAAGACCAAAGCTCCGTGCAACATCATCCTTCAGAAATCTCTACATGCAAGCTGGTAGCGAGTATGTCAGACAGATTTCTAAAATTTTGAAGAGCCAGGTTACTATGCTGACATCCACATCAGCTACATCTTTGCCAGAAGGTTAGATGGACACCAATAAGTTCTGTGGTTTAATTCTTGCCAGAGTTTATATCTGTAGTTAGTAACGCAGTGTCATACTCGCAGAAATGTTCACATGTACGCTGGAATTGAAAAGCTCCTGCAAAGGTCAACAAAGAGATTCCATTTCTCTGCAATATTTAAAGCCAGGGACTGGTGAATCTCAACTCTTGTAAGTTCTAGCTATCTATGATTATGTTGTACGCTTGCATATTCATTCTATTAGTGGAATTTAAAGATAGTGTTCATGAACTATCTATTAACAGTTAAAACTTATGACTCAGTATTCTAGAGAACCAGGGGGACACTATTCTTGTTGAAGTACAAGACAACAATAGGGCTGTCATAGGCCGTGCAGAAATTCAAGTATCGTCATTCACTGATACCCATGTATGTACTTCCCAGTGCTCACCCTCATTGGCGCAATTGGCTCGTGGCTGTACTGATTAGTAGCTAAAATTATTTTCTCAATTGCACACATTTTGTTAACAATAGGGCTGTCATAGGCCGTGCAGAAATTCAAGTATCGTCATTCACTGATACCCATGTATGTACTTCCCAGTGCTCACCCTCATTGGCGCAATTGGCTCGTGGCTGTACTGATTAGTAGCTAAAATTATTTTCTCAATTGCACACATTTTGTTAACAGCAGGAGGAAGTTACTAGATGGTGGCCTATATACCTTGACGATCAAGAATGTGTGGGCAAAATTCAGCTTTGTATGAACTTGTCCATGTCTTCTGACAAACATGGATCTGCAAAGGTTTGCTCTTCTCTTTTCATACTTATACAATGATGAATGTACAACAGTTCAGCATCCATCTTAACATTTCATGGGATTGTAAAAACAGATGCTACAAGGTAGTCTCGCTGTGGATACGATTATATATGACATGGTTCTCGAAGCAGCGATGAGATCTCAAAATTTCAACAGCAAAATGTTGCACATAAGTGGTTCATGGAAATGGCTGTTAGATGAATTTTCTGATTATTATGGGGTATCAGACGCATATAGAAAATTGAGGTAACATATTATTTGGTTGAGTACATTCAGTGATGGCTATTGAATATAGCCAAATATGATGTTGTTATTTATGGCATTTTGCAGGTATTTGTCATACATTATGAATGTGGCAACGCCAACAAAGGATTGCTTGGAACTTACATATGAACTGCTTCTCCCTGTCATGAAAGCACGGAACGATAGAACTCTGACGAGACAAGAGGTAATCGTTACATTAAAAAGGTTCCGTCCATACACTTACAGATGACACCGAATACACAGGTCAATAATTCATAGATAATTGTGAGAAGTTCCACATGTCCTATCGTAACAATATGTACTAAATTCTAGGGTACTAGCACACCCAGTTTTTCCTTTATGAGGAAGGTGGTTGGTTAGCTTTAGCGAGACAAGAGGTAATCTGTACTTTTTAAATTTATACATATACTGCCAGTTGAAATTTATACATAGGCCTAATTCATATATAATTGTAATAATTTTAAAACGTCCCCTTAGGCACAATGTGTACTAAATTTTAGGTTACTAGCACCCCCAATGTTTTCTTTAAGAGGAAGGTGTTGCAAAGGTGCAGCCACCCAGCGATCCTCTCTTGTCCTCACTTATGCCACAAAGTAAACAGAATTATGGGAGAGATCAGATAGCATTTTACGTAATCAATAGCCTTGATTATTAATTTTGTGTTTACAGAGAAGTTTACTGCTCGACTGCGAAGATAGGATCAACGTTCTTCTTGCAATTGTGTTCGAAAATTATAAATCACTGGACGAGCACTCTATTACTGGCTTATCAGAGCTATTTGGGCCCATATCAGATTGTGCTGCACCAGCATTGGCACCTGCGGTTCAGATATTTAGTGTACTGCATGATATACTCTCGAATGAAGCACAAAGCATACTTAGGAGCTATTTGCAGGTCAGAATCCTAAATGAAAACTTTAATCATTCTCCGTTTGTATACCCTTTGTATTTTTTCTCAGAACAACGAAGCTCACAGTATGTCTAACTATATAGAGAATGATCAAAGATTTATTGTTACGATTTTAATAGATCATATATTTGTATTTTTCATCCAGCTATAATATGTTATAAAGGACTTGTTATACTTGTTGTTCGAACATTGTAAAATTTAATGAGTTTATCAATATGGTTATTTCGAACATTAGCTAAAGATTATGTAATGTTTGTTAGTCCAATTTGGAAACTTAAAATATTTACTGTCAATGCTGACTTCATGGTGGATTACTCTAAAAAAAATATCACATAAATTGAGTCAAATTTCACCTATGGTGCAACTTGCATCTAAACTAGTAGCATAAATGAAGGGTATAGGCATTAAGCTTGATGAAGTGGGAGAGCTGCATGACATGGACCAATAAAATGCTTGCTGATGTGTGTAGCTTTCATGTTGAGAGAACTCCAATAGTGGGTTGCTCCTATTTAGCTATTAGATTTTTTTTTTGTTGATTTATGGTGCAAGTTGCATCCATCCAAGCTAGCATAAATGAAGGGTATAGACATTAAAGTAGTATATGTTTTTTATTGATTTGTTTATAGTCATCGGTAAACAGATAAATCCCTCTTTTTACAGACTGCTGCTGCAAAGAGGTGCAGGAGACATATGATTGAGACAGACGAATTCATGTCGAGCAATAATGACAGCCTTCTGACTGACCATATGACTATTTCTGCTGCATATCTCAAAATGAAGACACTATGCATTAACATAAGTCTTGAAATTCAAGCAGACATCAAGATTCACAATCAGAATATACTTCCAAGGTAGCAAATATATGCTTGCTCTAGTAAAAGGAATTTCTTATCTTTAGATACTACTTGGAACTTCCCTCACATTTTTCCCCTTCAGTTCGATAGATCTTCCGAACATAGCAGCATCCCTCTATAGTACAGAACTCTGCAAACGATTGAAGGGTTTTCTTTCTGCAAGTCCCCATCAAGACCGCTACAACATGTTGCTGAACTGCTCATTGCAACTGCTGATTTTGAGAGAGATCTTGACTCCTGGCAACTGAGGTTAGATACAGTCGATATACGGTTACTGTTTTCTCCTATTGATATATGTGTGTCTCCAAGGCCCAAGTGCACATTCTTTTCAGCTGATCCATTTCGTTCCATTTTATACTTATGTAGACCTGTTCATGGTGGTGTACTTTCGAGAGAGTTGTTTCATGATTACATCATGGTGTGGGTTGAAGATACCCGTTTGCACTTGCTTGATTATTGCAAAGCTGAGAAGGTAATCATACAAACAGATACTAGATAAAAAAACAGATCACTTGGTTGACCTTAGCAGTTGGACTTCCTTGCTTAATACACACCTCTCTTTGCAGTTATCATACTCTGCAGCATCAACAACTTCACCATTTGTCGAGCAAATTTACGAGCAAATAAAAGAAAGCATAAATGAGTATGGAGTGGTTATCAACAGATGGCCTCAGTATCTGATGAGCTTGGAGAGTGTACGTACACACTTGCACTCCATAAATCAGCTCCCCTGTTTATTAAGCAATTCGTTGAAATGTATTTTCTGATTCAGTCTATTGCTTTTTTTTGTGAATGATTCAGGCTATTGCTGATGCCGAAAGAGAAGTTATGAAGGCATTGGAGAAGCAATATATGGAGACTCTAATACCTTTGAGAGATGGCATACCAAAAATTATTGAGAAGCATGTTCAAAGACTGACAAGAAGACAATCAATAGCTCCGTATACTGTGCCAAACCAGGTATATATGCTTGCATCATATCACACAGTTTGTTCGGTCAAGTTAACGGAACCACAGTTCACTAATGACAAGTTGGTTGTTCTTCATCACAGTTAGGAACATTCATGAATACAGTTAAAAGAATGCTAGATGTGTTACACTGCCGAATTGAGGATATTCTCAAATCGTGGGCAGCATATCTAACCATAGCAAACGGAACCACGGTTTTTGGAGAGCAAATGAACTCCATCACAGTTATGTTGAGGAAGAAATACAAGAAATACCTGCAAGCAATAGTGGAGAAGATTGTTAGTGATGTAAGAATTATTCTGACACGTTCTATCACAACTGTTGTTCTTCATTCAATTTGAAATGAGACAGATCACATATGGATAGAGGTCATAAATTTTTTATGTTGATTTCAGACACAAGCTAACCGTGCAACAAGGCTAAAACGAATTCTTGAAGAAACAAAAGAGACTGAAGGTGAAAGTGAAATGCGTGAAAGGATGCAGGCTCTCCGTGCTCAGCTCTCTGATTCCATGCACAACCTCCACGAGGTCTTTTCCAGCAGAATATTCGTTGCTATTTGCAGAGGTTTCTGGGATAGGTTGGGCCAGGTAAGTATGAGATAGAAACTCTGGCTCCTAATGCTGCCATGACAAATTGTGCTTACGTATCAACTTGATTTTTGCAGATTGTGTTGGGATTTCTAGAGAGCAGAAAGGAGAACAGGGTTTGGTACCGGGGATCCGGTTATGCTTTAGGGGTAAGCCCACACTCGGAACCAAGATTTATATTGTAACAGGAAGTAGTTCTAATAAATGAAAACTATTATTGCTAAAAAATGGAACTATAGCAAACTGCAAAAGTAAGCATCGAGATAAATTAATAAGATATATCTGCAGTGCTTACAAAATTTGCATCAGTTCATATAGAACCTGTAATCACATTTATATTGTAACAGGAAGTAGTTCTAATAAATGAAAACTATTATTGCTAAAAAATGGAACTATAGCAAACTGCAAAAGTAAGCATCGAGATAAATTAATAAGATATATCTGCAGTGCTTACAAAATTTGCATCAGTTCATATAGAACCTGTAATCACATTTAATAGTCTTTTGTGTTTTATGCCTTATCAAGGGACAACAAGTTCTACTCCCTCTGATCCTAAAAAAATGTCGTGAGCACTGCTACTAATTTGTACGTAATCAGCTCATTCCCTCCGACACTTAAACTGGATCGGAGGGAGTATATAAAATTATCTTGTAACAGGAAGTAGTTCACTCGGAACCAAGATTTATCTTGTAACAGGAAGTAGTTCTAATAAATGAAAACTATTATTGCTAAAAAATGGAACTATAGCAAACTGCAAAAGTAAGCATCGAGATAAATTAATAAGATATATCTGCAGTGCTTATAAAATTTGCATCAGTTCATATAGAACCTGTAATCACATTTAGTAGTGTTTTGTTTTTTATGCCTTATCAAGGGACAACAAGTTCTATATAAAATTATAGGCCACAGTGCAATATATTGACAAAAAGAAGCGGGTACCTACCGCTTGTGAATGATGAAACAAATAATATGAAGTGTATAAATCCTCAAACCCTGAGGATCAAACTGCAGAAGTAGGCACCGAGATAAATTAATAAGATACTCAGTATATCTGCAGTGCTTATAAAATTTGCATCAGTTCATATGGAACCTGGTAATTACATTTTTCAGTGTTTAGTTTTTTATGCCTTATCAAGGACAACAAGGAGCGAGTACCGACCGTATGTGAATGATGGAACAAATAATATGAAGTCTATAAAGCCTCTAAACCTGAACCTACCGTTTGTGAATGATGGAACAAATTATATGAAGTCTATAAAGCCTCTAACCCTGAGGAGCTATGTTGTGCAGATCCTGGATGACGTCTTCGCATCAGAGATGCAAAAGCTCCTAGGCAATGCTCTCCAGGACAAGGACGTTGATCCACCACAATCGGTGATCGACGCCCGGTCTATCCTCTGTTGATGGCGTGGGGGAAGAACCGCGAATTGTTCCAGATGGATCTCTGCTGGTAATTCTGCTGAAAAGATCTGAATTGGTCGCAGAGAATGGTTTCACTTATTGTTTGGTGTGCAGAATATGTGTATACAGGTCAATGGCCTACATTCTTTTTGTTCATAGCATGTTGTTGATTGCTTCAAAAAAAGAAGAGGAAAGTTGTGTAACTGGTAACTGGTAAGCAAATTTGCTTTCCAAAGTGTATATTATTAGTTGTATGCGTGTAATAGTTGTTTGACAGCTGTTTCTCTACATTTTTTGAGTTCATGTACGTGATAATAACATTTCAGGTGTCTGCCAATGAAATAAGAATTTTGGCCGACAGACGATCGGTTTTGGGGTGGTTTGTTCGTGGCTGTTAAATCTTGCATTACAAGTTATTATTATTTTATTTCTATAGTCCTTCTGTATCGCTTGCTAAAGAGCCTCACAATAATAAACCAAGGGCGTCCTGGCCGGCTATCCATGAGAAACCAAGATTTGATCTCAGTAGAGTAATTAACCATGTAAAATTCTAGGCAGGTGGCGGAACACTTGAGTGAATCACAAATATCTCTTGTCAAGCAAGCAATTCAAATTGGAAAATACTAGAGCCCCTGAAAATAGTAGAGTCCTTGAGTGAAAATAGTAGAGCCTCAAACTGGAAAAAAAAAGGTCTCAAATTCTTTTTGGGAAAAACTCGCTACTGGAAATAATTTTGGCCCATGTCAAGCAAGCAATTCAAATTAAAATAGCCTTAGATTTTGCGGTGTACTGTAGAGCAGAAGTCCATAAACAACCTGACAAGATTATGGTACCTCCCCTATTTCGGTTGTCCTTCTGACCTTCTCCAGCAATGGTAGCGGAGCAATAGTTTTTGCTGATAAAGGGAATTTTATTACTATAATATCGCTTCGATACATAGTAGGTTACACCCGGTCTCTCCATAACAACGATGCACGCTGCCATCCAAGTGTAATCGTGAGTCAACAAGTGACTCGAACTATGTGTAAGAAAATAAGCATTTTTTTCAAAATGCTAGAACTAGATAAGGAAGTTTTTTATAACCCATGTTGTGGCAATTCAACCCAGAAGATAATGTGTGGTGAAAAAAGCCCTCACCGCGTACTCCAACCGTGTAGACACCAACATAAAAAGGTCTTGAAACTCCACGCAATGTAGCGACGACCATAAACAAATCATTTGTGTACATTTCAGTAGAGCCGTGATGAAATTGTTTGGAATTGTCGAGTCCTAGACCGCGCACACCGGGGTGTGTACATCCCCTTTGTAGATTCGTCAAAAGGGTGCTAAGAGGATCCGATCAACTTCACGGGGAAAACACGAGACACACGATCTACCCAGGTCTGGGCCGTTCGGAAGCGTAACGCCCTACTCCTACTTGTCTGTATAGATGAAGGTGGTGTTCGAGGCTACAATGGTGAATTTCCCTATGGAGCTCTCTTTGGTGACGAAAGTTATGTGAAAGAGCATCTTATCTTCAAATAGTTTTGGTGTTAATGTTAACACAATTTTTGATCTAATTGTATGTTTGAGCTTAATAGGTGTCTACAATGACAACACACATGAAGGCGGTGTCCCTCGTGTCTTGGATCATATTGTAGACGGTGTCCCAAAGCTTCATTTTCTTTATGTTGATTGGACCCCGTACTATCAAGAGGGAGACCCGCCTTGGAAAGGTATGGGTGATTCGTTTTTTGCACGCACACAAACCATTTGCACCCGCATCCTATAATTGTGGAGAGATCACCTCAATTTGGTTTGTGCATAATCTGCTTCAGATAGCGGTAGTACCGCTTGTTGGGTTTCGGAGCTTCACCTTGGTGTAAGGAGCTTCAGGACTTTGGTGGGAGTCTCCAATACAATTGTGGAGAGCACCATCCTTGTTGTAAAGGCTTGGTCAACGCCTAAGAAGTCGACCTCATAGTGGAACGAGCTAGGCCCTCGCGGGAAAGGCTCACGGAGAATAAGGTGAAGCACAACCTTGCTATTGGAGTGCCTTGGCGGCTCCACACATCTCCAACGTAGACATACATCCCCTGGGAAGGAACTACGGGAAACATCTCCTTGTGTCCACCTTGCGGTTACTTCTATCCTTTACTACTTATTTTCGTTGTGCTTTATATCTTGCTTGTATCACATAGGTTGTTATGATCTAGTCAACCTTGTTATATCTTGTTTAGCCTTAATTAAAAAGAAAAGGGTAAAATTGGTAGTCGCCTATTCAACCCTACTCTAGTCGACCATATTGATCTTTTAGTAGGGGAGAAGATATGGGGCTCCTCCCAAATCTGATCTCCTCCTCTAGCCTACGCTTAATTGTGACTCAAGTTGCATCCCTTTTGCATGGTGGTCTTGGTCCTCCTTCTATAGGCTAAGAGCATACCACGATGTGAAAGTGCATGGTGCCCCCATGTGTTGTTTTGGTAATTAATGACAATCCTTATGGACTAATGTTTGCATTGAGATATTCTTGTAGATCTTGCCCATAGGAAAACATTGGAGTTCATGTGTTGGACTCTAGAAGATTACATGATGATCAATGCTCTATTCAAGGGTTTATATAAAGAATGGTCATGTGTAGAGTTGAGCTTTGTGTCAAGTTCAAGAGAAGCATATCGAAGAAATCCTATGCTTGTAGATTGCAACCCATGTGGAGATAATGGTCAAGTGAAGATGTGCCTAAGAGAGGTTCTCCCATCTTGGTGTATGGAGGAGCATCATGTGAATCTTCATCAAGCAAAGCGTAATCAAGAAAGGTGGTCCACTTGAAGAGATCAAGATCGTCATCATCTAGCTCAAGTGGAATGCGCAAGGCAAAGGTATGATCTTTATAGGGTTTCTATTTTACCGGTCTCATGGTGTTTGTGGGAGACCGGGTTATAGGATAGACGGCGTACTATCAAGAGGGACTCTCAAGTGAGTAACTTGATCGCATCTTTGTGGAGAGCTCAAACCTTTGCATACTTGGCATATCATCTTTCTTGGTTCTTATTTGGCTTTTATCCATGTGAGAATTTAGATCTTGTGTTCATCTCCATCCAAGCTCTAGTTCATCAAAAACGGATTTCATTCGAATATCTTGTTGCATTTTTTATGTTGGAGGTTTTACCGATTTGTCTTTTATAGAGAGGTCAAACTCTCTCCTTGTGGATTCCTCCTCACATGATGGACTATGACGTTTCACTGTATGATCTTGTAGTACTCTTCGTTGTGAGTTCAACAAGACCAAGATCATCGAAAACGGAGTCCGGACGAGAAAGTTATTGGGTTTTCAGTTTTGTTGGTTTTCTTGTCCCGGACGGCGCTTGCGGTATAGGGGCCGGAAGTGCCCCGGAGTCTCCACCCCCCTAGACCGGAGTCTCCGGGGTTATTTTTCCTGCAACGGCTCTTTTTTCGTGGGACCTATAAAAGGCCCCCTTCTTCCCCAATGTGACTAGCTCTTCCAAGCACGAAATTTCCCCCTCTCCCACCTCCATTGTTGACCTTGGAAAGCTTGCCCCTCTCACAATTCCTCCCATGATTCTTGCATATCTTTGAGGGAAAAGTGAGAGGAGATCTAGATCTACTTTTCCACCAATCCATCTCTCCTCTAAGTGAGGGGAACCTAGTAGATCTTGATCTTGGAGTTCTTGGTGTTTCTCCTCCATTGTTCTTCCTCTCTTATTCCCCCATAAGCATTTGTTGCTTTGTTGGAATTTGAGAGTGAAGGACTTGAGCACTTCTTGTGTTCTTGCCATTGCATTTTGTTGCATCGGTTTGCTCTCTCCACGAGGATTCGTGGAAGTAAAAGTTTGTGAGCTTGTTACTCTTGGGTCGTTGGACCCTAGACGCCATTGTGGTGTTTGAAACCTTTTGTGGTCACTTGGGAGCTCCCAATCCTTTTGTGGGTTGTGCCTCAAGATTGTTGTAAGGGACTCGATTTCCGCCCAAAAGGAAATCAATAGTGGAAGGTGAACCGAGCTTTTGGGCGAGGTTCATCGGAGAATAGGGTGAGGCTGAAAGGATC
Organism: Poa pratensis; assembly: GCA_947311845.1. Taxonomy (NCBI): domain Eukaryota; kingdom Viridiplantae; phylum Streptophyta; class Magnoliopsida; order Poales; family Poaceae; genus Poa; species Poa pratensis. The sequence goes on along the minus strand of CAMZMU010000034.1, from coordinate 31,310,570 downwards.
GGTATGACACCTAGGGGGGGTGAATAGGTGCTACTTCAAATTTTAGTTCTTTTTTAAATTAGGCTTGACACAAAAGGTAAATTCTCTAGATATGCAACTACATTGAATTTACCTATATGACAAGCTAGCAACTAAGCACGGTACACGAATTAAAGATGGATAAACAAGGATAGAGGTAACCGAAGTGAAAGCACGCGGAGACACGGATGTATTCCCGATTTCCTCCTTTTTAGGGGAGTACGTTTCGTTGGAGAGGTGTGAACCAACACAATGGTTCAACAGCCACAAAGGCTTCACCTTCTTCTCCGATGAACCGCACCACAAAGGTTTGGTTCACCTTCAACTATCGAAAACCTTCAAGGCAGAGTCCGGAGCCTTTACAACAACGATCCGGGGCACAACCCACAACTGGATTGGGGGCTCCCGAACAGCTACAATCTGTCACAAAGACAACAAGTGAGTACAACAAGAAGCTAGGTTTTCCCAATGGAAACCCTAGCAAAGGGGCCCTCAAGTAAATGAGGGGGAAATGAAGAACGGCTTGGTGAAGATGTAGATCTGGGCCTTCTCCTTCAATCCTCCAAAGATCAACGAGTTTGGGTGGAGGGATTGGGAGATCTAGTGATTCTTGAGCTTGCAATAATGGTGGACTTCAATTCTGGGCGAGCTAGCTGGCTGGAGGTAGGTGGAGGGGTATTTATACCCCTAAATACCCCTCCCCAACATTATAGCCGTTGCAGACAGCTTCACACCGGAGACTCCGGTCAGAGTGACCGGAGACTTGCCGGAATGTTCCCGGAGTCTCCGGACAGGTTCCAGGGGCTGAACCACTTCTGGCAAGGAGCAGCTCGGGCCGGAGACTTTTCGACCAAGGACCAGAGACTCCGGTCACACTCCGGCAACATTCCGGCAACACTCCGGACAGTGTCCAGGGAGTGAACCAAAGCTGCTTATCTTCGACAAAATCCCCTGGGTCCGGAGACTCCGGTCTAGAAGACCGGAGACTCCGGCCTGAAAGTCTCCAAAACCTCTTTTCCTTTTTGGTGTTGATGCACACATGTTTTACACGACAAAACCTGCATCAGTTAACACCTGATTAAAACATCACTAGTGTTGTTAACTAACACACAAAACACAAGGGATCACGAAATGCTCTTTCAATCTCCCCCTTTTTGGTGTTAGATGACAATACTAGGATTTGCAATAAAATTCCACAACTAGATCATGTTCTCAAGAAAAATGGAAAGCACTCCCCCTAAATGTGTGCATATGATTAATTTGACTTTGAATGCAAATACACACATAGAGAGACACTTTCCAACAAGGTAAATTAACATGAAGAAGGAACTAATTTGCACAAAAGAGACATCACACATTAGGTTGATACTCGAGATGAAAACCATACCTTGTGCATATAAATGTAGATAAATATCCATAGAGATCATAGCACAAAATGATGTAGTCTCAACCATACATAATAAGAAATCCATATGTCTCACACCATGCATATAACAGCATAAACATAGTCTCACACAAATAGAAAGCAAATAAGTTCAACAACAAAGATAAATAGACACAAGCTTCAAAGAAATGATAAACGAGCATGCTTGTGTCCGACCCATGCAAATCCCGGTGAGAACCTAGTAGAAGTACTTCTCCCCCTTTGGCATCGAAACGCCAAAAAGGGAAAAGAGCGATGCTAACGACACCAAGAAGATCACTCGGAGGCTCCGTCTTCATCTTCCTCATCACTACCTCCACCTACATTGTAGTCCTCATCGGATTCATTCAAAGGAGCCTTTCTGGTGTTGCGAGAAGTGGATGGCATGGAGGTCACATCTTCAAAATCAGCCCAAGGAAAGTACTCTTCGTTCCAATGGCCAATGGTGATAGTGGTGTCGGATCGGATGAGAGAATGGGGTTCCCATCTTCATCTTCTTCGGGAGGAGGAGTGATGCCACCATTGTTAACCTTGCGCAATTCCTTGATGATAATACCTTGGTTGCTCATGATGTGCTTCCTCTCCTTATAGGCGTCATGGTTTTCCTTGTGAACCGCAATACCCATGCAAAGCATCTTTCTCTTCCACCAAGAGAGCTTACTTACTTCCTTGTTCACTAGAGCCTTGCCACGAACATGAGATGGAGGGTCGGCATTTTTGCTCCTTCTAGGTAATGAGGCCTCCGAAGCCGCATCATCATCACTAGCTTGGAATGGAACACGAGAGGTAGACGGCTGGATATGCTTGCGGAGCTGTTGGAGAGTGCCCTTGGGGTGCTTGGTGAAAGTTGAGGTATTGAGGGTAGGCACCTTGGCAAGGATGAGCTTCATCACATAGGGTGCATACAAGGGATTCTTGTGCTCACATATTGCCCAATGCAGCTCACACTTGATGAAATCCATAACATCAATAGCAGCACCTTGGTAGTTGGGACCGGCTTTTTGAACTTTGTAAGCATGGTAGAGAAGATTGACAAGTCCTCCTCGAATAGCATCCACATTGCCGGCTTGAGGAGCGAGACTAAAACGGACCATGCGGAGGAAGATGTTGTAAGTGGGGAGAAGGTCTTGATTTGTGCCCACGGAGGACGCCTTAGAATACAAAGGCGTAAGCGGCTCTTGTTATAGGCTACACCCTCAATATGCATCCTCTTGCCAACCGGAGTAGTAGCCCCCTTAAACTCATATCCCAACAGCTTTCCAAACTCCACAAAGTTGGAAATACACTTGTGCGGACCAGTCATCCAAGTTAAAGTAATATCTTCCTCCTCTCCAAAGACGAGAGTGGCAAAGAACTGATGAACAAGGGGAATATCATAGTCTTGTTGAGTGTGGGAGATAAGCTTCTCAAGTCCAAGCTTCCGAACAATCCACACTGCCTCTTGAAAGTATGGCTTCGTGTTCAAGGCATCAAGATTGAGCACCTTTTGCTCACAAACGGCATGCTTGAGTGAAAGCTTGGCATAAATCTCTTGCATAATGAGTTGCTGCTCTTTCCGCTGAAAGTTATGATCATCGGTGTTGCGCGGCATGTCAAAGAAGGGTTGCAGCCTCATGTTGCGAAAGTCACTCTTCCCCATATCCAAAACTGTGGTCAAATTGTCATAACGGGCCTTCTTGGCCAATTCTTGTTCCAGAAACTCTGCCTCAGCTTGAATTCTGGTGGCTTCCTCTTCGGTGGCACAACTCTGACGAAAGCTGTCTGTATTGCGATCATACACAAGATTGTCCCGAGTTTGAGCACGGGCTTTTCTCGAGACCTTATGGGGGTTGGATGAGGAAGCCTTGGTCCTCTGAGTACCTGTGAGAAACCGAGTGGGAGGATAGCATAGATATAAGCATACATGTCCATAGAAATCAAGAGAGAAGTAATCAAAAATTTCTAGGCACAAATGGTTGATCTAGACCGGAGTCTCCGGTGTCAGGGGGCGGAGTCTCCGGCCATGGAGACCGGAGTCTCCGGCCCTGAAACCCTAGACTCCAATCTAGGTCAAAAATTTGTGCCAAGACATTGAGGATTACTTCTAAGATGCACATTGCCAGCAAAAGGTTCTACACCACCAAGTTCAAAGCTATCTACTCTCAAAATTTCATCTAGGACGAAACCCTAGAGAGAAGAGAGAGAGGAAATACCCTTGGGCTTCATGGTGCGGTCCAAACGAAGGGGAGGAAGATCCCCGGCGCTGGAGAGGTGGAGGAGTCGGTGGCACGGCGGATTCCGGCGGCGGAGAGCTGCCGGAGGGCATTTGGAGCGTCGGCGGCGGCTGGGGCGGATTTGGGGTCGGGGTGAGTGAGAAGTTGTAAGTCAACTCCTCACCCCGATCCCCTTTTGGAGCCCAGCGGAATTGCCGAGACCGGAGTCTCCGGCCCAAACACACCGGAATCTCCGGCCTTGCCAGAGATTCCAGGGTTTGAGGCGGAGACTTCAGTAAAACCAGAGTCTCCGGGCAAGATAGCCGGAATCTCCGGCCCCACAGACTCGAAAAGTGCCAGATTTATGGTGTTGGACATGTATGTTGCAAGAGGAGCATGCTTTTAGATAAGATAGGCATGGGTTGGAACAAAGTCACTGGTGGTGGGATACATACTAGAAAATTGCAAGAAGCAAACAATAAAGGCCAATTTCTAGTGTTTCTCCCAAAAACGAACACAAGGTCTAGAAATACCCAAATAAAACCAATAAGATCAACTCTTCATGAAGAAGAGGGTGGTGGCCTAGGCCACCATGTATGAGTATATGTGGTGTGACACCGCGAAGATATATCTTGGATTCACCGCCACTACTCGTCATTTAAGCTCACAATTCATAAAAACGAATATAGAGAAGCAAAATGAGTTCTTAATGTCGACATAATGGGGAGAGGGATAGTCCAATGTATTAGGACCGCACTCCCCCTATGTCCATGCCTACACCTAAACCAAATAGATAGTCAAGAAATAGGTGTGTATGCAAGATATTCAAGTCAAGCTCCTTGAATCCACGATATTTAGCTCATGCCTCAAATAAGTGAATCTTGCTTCATCAAGTGGCTTCGTGAAATATCGGCAAGTTGATGTTTGGTTGGAATATAGCCAAGCTCAATGTCACCACGGTAATATGATCACGAATAAAATGATGATGAATCTCAATATGCTTCGTTCTTGAGTGTTGCACCGGGTTGTAACCAATCTTGATATTACTTTCATTGTCACACAAAAGAGTCACTTTGTCACAATGGACACCGTATTCCTTTAAAGTTTGCCTCATCCATAGCAATTGGGTGCAAGCACTAGCGGCTGCCACATACTCGGCTTCGGCGGTGGAGAGAGATATATAATTTTGCTTCTTAGAAGACCAACTCACCAAGGACCTACCAAGAATTGGCATGCCCCGGAAGTTGATTTCCTATCATCCTTACAACCAGCCCAATCCGAATCCGTGTACCCGGCAAGAGAGAAGTTGGACCCTTAGGATACCACAAACCAAACCTTGGGGTATGAACCAAATATCGAAGGATTCTATTGACCGCCTTCATGTGGCTTTCTTTAGGAGCCGCTTGATACCTTGCACACACCCCTACACTCAACACAATATCGGGTCTAGATGCACAAAGATAAAGCAAAGAACCAATCATAGAGCGATAAAGTTTTTGATCAACATCAATACCCTTTGGATTTAGTTCAAGATGACATTTGGTGTCCATAGGAAACCTCTTCTCTTTAGCATCTTGCATCTTGAACCTCTTGAGCATATCTTGGGTGTACTTGGCTTGAGAGATGAAAGTCCCTTCACTCAATTGCTTGATCTCAAAACCAAGAAAGAACTTCAACTCTCCCATCATGGACATCTCAAACCTATCGGTCATAAGCTTTGAAAATTCATCATTAAAAGCTTTGTTAGATGAGCCAAAGATAATATCATCCGCATAGAGTTGGCATATGAAAAGCTCCCCTTTAACCCTTTTGGTAAAGAGGTGGGATCGATTTGCCCCACTTCAAATCCACGGTCTAGCAATAGCTCTCTTAGGTGCTCATACCAAACACGAGGTGCTTGTTTGAGACCATAGAGCGCCTTATCAAGCTTGTAGACATGGTTAGGGAAGTTTGGGTCCTCAAATCCCGGTGGTTGCTTAACATATACCAACTCCTTTAGATGACCATTAAGAAAAGCACTTTTCACATCCATTTGTTGCAACTTAAAGTTATGATGTGATGCATATGCAAGAAGGATACGGATGGACTCAAGGCGAGCCACGGGAGCAAAGGTCTCTCCAAAATCAATGCCTTCAACTTGAGAGTACCCTTGGGCCACCAATCTTGCCTTGTTCCTCACAACCATTCCATGTTCATCTTGCTTGTTCTTGAATATCCACTTTGTGCCTATAACATTGCGGCAATCTTTTGGCTTCTCAACTAAATTCCACACTTTGTTGCGCTTAAAGTTATTGAGTTCATCATGCATGGCTTCCAACCAATCCGGATCTTCAAGAGCCTCAAACACTTTCTTTGGTTCCACCATGGAGATGTGTGCTTGATGCTCACAAAAGCTTGCCAATTGACCTCTTGTGGTAACCTTGCGACTTAAATCACCAATAATAGCTTCAAGATGCATACTCTTTCTTCTCATATCTCTTTTAACTCTTGCTTGACGACGGGTTTCGATATCTCTATTGGATCTTGGAGGTATCACTTGATCATCTTGATCATTTGAGTCCCCGTCTTGACCGGAATGTTGACCTTGATCATCATTTTGCACATCTTCAACAATAGAAGGAGAGGATTGATCTTGGTCTTGACCTTGGCTAGCATCAACAATAGGAGAGCTTGGTTCTTGCATAGCAACTTGGTCAACTTGAGGAGGGTCTTGAACTTGTTCTTGGATAGGTACATCATTTGCTTCCATGGAGGGCGCCGGTTCAACTTGTGATGATGTGGTCTCCACTTGAGTGGAGCTTGTACTTGCTTGAGGAGGCTCAAGATGGATTTCAACGGGGCGATAGAAGCCAACGCCCATTCTCCTTATAGCATCTTGAGGTTACTCATTATCTACATCACAAACATGAAATTGCGCCACTTGGGAGCCGTCATTCTCATCGAACCTCACACTACAAGATTCCACAACTCTCCCTAAGGATTTGTCGTAGACTCTATAAGTGTGAGAGTCCGCACCGTAACCAACAAGAATACCCTCTAAAGCTTTAGGCTCAAATTTAGACAAACGAAGACCTTTGATTTTGTAGAAACACTTACAACCAAACACACAATAGTAGGAGATATTGGGCTTGTTGACGGTAAGCATTTCATATGGAGTCTCCTTTCTTCCAACACGAAAGAATAACCGGTTAGATGAGTGACACGCCGTGGAGATGGTCTCGACCCACAAGAAAAGTGGAGACTTAAACTCCGCCAACATGGACCTTGCCATATCCATGAGAGTCCGGTTCTTCCTCTCGGCTACACCATTTTGTTGAGGGGTATATGCAGTGAAATATTGATGACGAAACCCATCTTCACTAAGAAATTCATTTAGGGTGCAGTTCTTGAACTCGGAGCCATTGTCACTTCTAATGGCCAATATGGGAACATTGTGTTGACGTTGAACTTCATTGGAAAAATCGATGACGGCTTGTTGAGTCTCATCCTTCGACTTGAAGAAATAAACCCAAGTAAATCTTGAATAGTCATCAACAATCACCAAACAATACTTCTTCCCACCAAGACTTGATTGAGGAACGGCACCAAAGAGATCAACATGAAGAAGTTCCAATATCCTCTTTGATGAGATGATGGTCTTTCTTGAGTGGGGAGAATTGCTGGCGCCTGGTTGACGGGAGAGTATTTGAGGATGATGAGTACTTCCCCGGCAACGGCGCCAGAAAAATAGCTTGATGACGTGAAACACACGTTCGTTGGGAGACCCCAAGAGGAAGGTATGATGTAGTCAGCAGCAAGTTTTCCCTCAGAAAGAAACCAATGTTATCGAACCAGTAGGAGCAGCAACTCTTCAGAAGGTTGTCGACGGCGCCAGAAAAATAGCTGTCGAAGGGAGTCTGGACTGTTGACGTGGAATCTGCACACAACACAATCAAACTACTTTGCCTCAACGAAACAGTGAAGTTGTCAATCTCACTGGCTTGCTGAAAACAAAGAATTAAACGTATGGTGTGGAAAATGAGTATTAAATTGCAGAGAATGAAAAAGGAACAGTTTGCAGTTTGTGGTTGTTTAATCAGTTTAAAAGAATGGACCGGGGTTCACAGTTCACTAGTGGTGTCTCTCCATAAAAGATAACTAACATGTTGGGTGAACAAATTACAGCTGGGCAATTGACGAATAGTGAGCGCATGACAATGCATATACATGACATGTTGACTACTATGATATTTAATTGGGCATTACGACATAATACATAGACCGTTATCCAACATCATCTATGACTAATAATCCACCGCCGGGTTGTCATCCGAGTCCCCCGTTGGTATTAAGTTGCAAGCAACGGATAATTGCATTAAGTAAAGTGCGTAATGTAAACAAACACATATGTCCGTGGACATAGCATCGTTAGGTTATCCCTAGTGGCAACAGCACATCCACAACCTTAGAACTTTCTGTCACTGTCCCAGGTTAAACGGAGACATGAACCCACTATCTAGCATAAATACTCTCTCTTGGAGTTACAAGCATCTACTTGTCCAAAGCATCTACGAGTAACGGAAAGCATGCAAGATCTTAAATAACATATAAGATAGATTGATAATCAACTTGACATAATATTCAATATTCATCGGATCCCAGCAAACACAACATGTAGCATTACAATAATATGATCTTGATCATGTAGGGCAGCTCACAAGATCTAAACATGATGGCACAAAGTGGAGAGACAACCATCTAGCTACTGCTATGGACCCGTAGTCCAAGGATGAACTACTCACGCATCACTCCGGAGGCAGGCATGGCGATGTAGAAGCCTCCGGTGACGATTCCCCTCTCCGGCAGGGTGCCGGGAAGAGGTTCTGAACCCTCCCGAGCTAGGGTTGACGACGGCGGCGTCTCTGGATCTTTTCGTGGATTTTTGCTCAGGTACTTAGGGTTTTCGCGTCGGGGGGAATAAGTAGGAGAAAGGGCGGCGGCTGCGGACCCCCGTGGGGCCCACACCACCCTAGGGCGCGGCAGAAGGGGGGCCCGCGCCCTAGGTGCGTGTGGCCTCCTGGTGGCCCTCCTCTGCTGCTCCTTCGCTCCGTCAGGTGTGTTCTGGAAAAATAGGCACCCCCGTGTAGTTTCGTCCAATTCCGAGAATATTTCCAGACTAGCTTTTCTGGAATACAAAAACAGCAGAAAACAGGAACTGGCACTTCGACATCTTGTTAATAGGTTAGTCCCAAAAAATGTATAAAAGTGATATAAAGTAGATGCAAAACATATAGCAATCGGTATAAAACAAGCATGGAACATCAAAAATTATAGATACGTTTGAGACGTTTCAGCATCCCCAAGCTTAGTTCCTACTCGTCCTCGAGTAGGTAAACGATAAAAACAAAATAATTTTTGAGGTGACATGCTACTATCATAATCTTGATCATATAACATTACAAGGCACATGTAAATGAATGAAGTGATCCAAGTCAATGGTCTATAATTTGCTACCAAATCGATAATGAGTAAACAATGAATCACACAAGCTAAACGTTTTCATGAATAGTACTTTCGAGACAAGCATCAAACAGTTTTGCATAAGTGTTAACTCATAAAGCAATAGTTTCTAATAAAAGGTATTTAATCAACACAAAGGAAGAATTTAGTTTCAGCATTTGCTTCAACTTTCAACATATTTATCACATGGATATTGTCAACACAAAGTAGTATAATTTAAAGGTAGCACATGAAAAATTTACTTGGTGTGGCAAGGAAATACCACATATAGGTTGTTATGGTGGACACAAATGGCATGGATTTTGGCTCAAGGATTTGGATGCACGAGAAGCATTCCCTCTCAGTATAGAGTTTAGGCTAGCAAGGTTATGTAAGCAAACAAGAATATCAACCCGTACACCAAGTTTTATATGACAAACATATTGCAAACGTTATAAGACTTCATACCGTCTTCCTTGTTAACCAAACCTTGTTATTAGAAAATATCTAGACCTTAGAGATACCACCGATGCAAACCAAATTTTCAACAAGCTTTACGGTAGTTCTTCACTAATAGGCTTAACTCATGTGATGCACAGTTTAATCATGATCTACTTGTTAACTCAAAACAATTGACAAGCATCAAGTTATCCATTTTAGTGATCTACAAGATTAAGCAAGTTTTTCCTTATACCAATTACCACATGCAACATTTTCTGAACCAACCAATCACCAATCAATTTATTTCATCAACTCTCCAAACAAATATAAGTGAAGCAAGAGAGTACTTTTTACAAAAGAAAGCTAATAGCTCTGACAAGAGATACATGAAAACAAGAGCTAAAAGCTGAACAGCGCTAGATATGAATGCTCAACAAATATAAGTGAAGAATAGGAGTATTCTCATGAAAAAGCGGAGCGTGTCTCTCTCCCAATCAAGAATGCTAGGTCCAGTCAAGCTTTATTGAAAATAAAAGTGCAATACTGAAAATAAAAGCACACAGACGCTCCAAGAAAAGCACATATGATGTGAAAGAATTAAAATATAGTTTCACTAGAGATGACCTGATAATTTTGACGATGAAGAAGGGGATGCCTTGGCATCCCCAAGCTTAGACGCTTGAGTCTTCTTGAAATATGCTGGGGAGATCCATGGGAGCCTTGTAACAGCCCACTTTTGGTAAATGCAAATTATGGACCAAAATTTCACTTTTTACATTCCATGCATGCATCATTGCATCCAATTGCAATTGCTAAACAACACACTAACTTGGGTTGGCAACATTGGAGAACAAAATGGCAAGCTTGTTCCAACAAATTTCAAAACAATGAAGACACTCAAACTTACAAAAACAAATACTTTGAAGATTGTATATTTGTCAAGGAAGTTCCAGGAGTTCAAAATTGATATCTTGCACTTGCTTCAAAATCCTAAAGGAATATCATTTTGGAGATTAACAAAATTGCTACAAACAAACCCTATGAGCAAATGTTGTCCAAACTATTTTATTTTGAGGCGCCAATTTTTGTGGAGCTTCCACATGGTATGAAAAGGCTACACAAATTATTTCATATTTTTCTAAAATGTATAAGTGCCTCATTTAAATCTCCAAATTGCTGCTGGTTTTAAAAGGTTTTTAAAAAGAAAACTGGACAGGGACCTATCCGTGAGGGAAAACATTTTGGCAGGGGGTTCCCTGCAAAGCGGTCGTCATCTCCTTCCTCGTCGCTGTAGCGACCGAGAGCGTTGCTCGCGTCGCACCACTGCCGCACGCCGCGCCGGGCCCCCTCCCCTCTGCTCTCCCCTGCAGGTGAAGAGCACCACGAGGTGCACTGCTCCCTATCCACGGCCGCTCACATGCTCCCGTTCCCCTCTCTTCTCTCCCCATGGCCGCACCATAGCTAAGCTCCGCCGCCACCAAGCCGTCGATTGCGAGCTCCCCGTCCAAATCGAGGACAGCCAGAAGCTCCGCCGTGCCGTCTCCGTCCCCTCCACCAAAGGAATCGAACCGGGGACCCCTGAATCGCCGGCGCCGCCCGTTTCCTTCCGACCATGGCCGCCGCGTCGCCGCCACGTCGCCGGTCGATTGCCGCCGTCTCCGTCCACCCCGCGCCTCGCCGTTTGCGCGTACGTGCTCCTGGTGAGCTGCTGCTCCTCCCCATGCCCTTCTCCCTCCCTCTCGCGACCCGTAGCTCGGGATTCGTTGGAGCCCGCCGTGGACCGCCGTTGACAGGAAATATCGCGTACAGAATCCCTTTTTCTCTCCTCGCTCGGAATCGATCCGGAATCAACTCAGAATTCCGGACGATCGGAAAAATCCGGCTATCTACTTATTTGATTCCGATCGACGTCCAGTACCGGATTGCGTATTCCGGATTCAACTCGGAACCAGTCCGGAATATTCCGATGCTTCGGAATTCCGGGATAATTCCGAACTGGTCCAGCAACCAAATATTGTACTGTTTCTTCTATTTCTTTCTAATCTGACTAAGTAATTCCATTGTTGTTTAAACATAGATTGTAAAAGGAAAAGGACATATTTAAAAGAGGGAGTTCTAAATGTAATAACTTGTTATCGGTGATTAAGAAAAATGCGTGTATGATACCAAATGTCCAGAAAATTGTGATTTACTCATTAAAATAAATACATGCTCATGTCATTTCATCTACAATTTAAATCCTAGAGTTCCAACTACATTGTTCAACAAGTAAATTGCCGCTTTACTTAAATCCACGGTATATTCGAGATGTGCCCCTTGCGCGTCCGAACTCCGTTTAAATTGAATAGATGAATCATCCTCCTCTCGGGGATTTAAAATGTCATGAAATCATGTGTTTGCGCATTGCCTTCGTCAAAGCTTGTGTGGTGATTGATTGCTTCTCCGTTGTTATGCTTCGTTAGATCCAGAAGCCGGGGTTACACCGCAATACCCCGACGATCCCTACTACCAGCCGTATCAACAAGGCAAGCGTAATCCCCCTCTGAGCATATCTTATCCTATGTTTCCGCAAATATTTTCTCCACTATAATATTGCATGCGGTTCCAAATGTCAATTTTATTGGATTAGATTATCCTATAGTTGCATTAAGTTTCCGATGCCATTACCTGTTTCCCTCCTATTAACCTTAGGTTTGTATTGTTGGCCTCAGATAATTAATTATGCTATGTTGATGCTTAGCCATGCTTAGTAAATGCCTAGCCGTACAATGGATGGTTCATGTTGGAAACAGGTGATGAATTGTTCAGATGATGGTGGAGAATTGTGGTGACAGGTAATAAGATGCTAAAGGTGGGGATGGGAGGCCACTGTGGTTGTGGTGCTTTGTCTCGTTCTCGCCGCCTAGGTGCGAGTTCTTTACCTCTTGAACCAAGACTGAGCGTGCAACCATGCGTGAGGCCTATGCAATTGCAGGAACCCTCATAGACTAAATAACTCGGGCGGGGCTAGCCAGGGTCCTCTAGTTCGGGCTTCCATTTGCGCGTGCGTGATGATGGTGGTATGAACTGGAATGAGGATGGTGGTGTTAGGAAAGTAAGTGGCCGTGGGGCAGGGTGTTGGAGGCACTGAACCTGTCCTGCTGTCACTGATGATCCTGGAAAGTCCTTAACGAGGGAGAAGTCGACACCGCTCCCACCCAGCCGGCTCTCCAAGGAAGAGAGCTAATTGTACAGGTAATGGGCCGGACGGTACGCGTGCCAAACATTGTACACCCCTGCAGGGTAAATCTTTTCGAAAAGCCGTGTCCGCGGTTATGGACGACTTGGGAAAGGACGATAAGATCATAGAATAACTTGAATGGAATGATTAAAACCTTGGTACTAGAGGTACCACTCAAGAATGCAAGGTTGACTTCCTCGAGGGTGATTCGGAGAGGTGCCTTTGATGAACAGGTACAGTGGTTGATGATGGTTGATGTTGAGAAAGGTGATCAAGAAAAGAGTCACTTCTTACCCCCTTTTGAAAATACTCTAAATAGACGATGCCATTGAGTTATGTTTTCATAAATAAAATCAGCTTTATGCAAAACAGCCATAAAACCTTGAAAGCCTCATCGAGCTAAATCTCTATATTTAATCTTGCGAGTTCGTCGAACTCAACGTCGTTTGTTTTGTTTCAGAGGAGGACTTCACCGATCTCGAAGGTGGGTTCTTTGTGGACATCGACGAGTAGTCTGGGGTTCCCAGGTGGCAGCTTGGGACATCCCGGAGCAGCTGGCGTTGGATGTTTATCTGTAGGCCTCTTAGGCCATATTTTGGATCTTGTTGTTTAGAACAACCTAATTCGCTTCCGCATGTTGTAATGTTGGGTCTGTGACCTCTGCTTGTAATTTGCTATCTTTCTCCATTATAAGAGTTGAATTATAATGATTTGAGTCGTAGGGTCTGTGATGTGCCAGTTGTTCCACAAGTCTTGATCTCTCTATTATACATTGAGGGTTGTGCCTGTGTTAAGGCATCGATCGGGGTGTTGCGTTGCCGATGATCCATTCCGAGCAACGTCTGCCAAAGGTTTTGGCCGGGGATTGGTAAACCCGTAACCTCCGGTTGTATCGCTTAACCGGTGACACACAGCATCACTGTATAACAGTCGGGTCGGGGCGCCACAAGCCTCCCCAAGGTTAAGCTCTTCACTCTTCTTGATCCTATTATATCATCCTTCTCTCTTGACCCTTGAAAACTTCCGTCACACCAAACTCAAAGTAGATCTCATTAGAGGGTTAGTGCATAATCAAAAATTCACATGTTCTATAAAGACGCAATATGATTTGTTACTTTAAACATTAGCTACAGCCACTGATGTTATGTGAAGCTCTTCCACCCAAAAAAGAATTTCACTCAACACTAGTAAAAAGAGAATGCAAAATAAAAAGGCATAATCTGTCTAAAACAGAACAGTCCGCAAAGACGAATTTTTTCAAGGCACTTACGACGCTCAGATCGAAAAACTCTAGACTAACGAAAGTTTCAGACATTCATAAAGATTACGTACAAAAAATTTCAGATTTAATTAATAATCGGGTGATTTTAGGAATTTCGTACAGTGAACAACAAAAATCTGTTTCTGCGCAGCAATCAAAATTAAGCATCATCTTAACATTAGAGGCTACTCTTGGCACAACAATGCGAGAAAATAAAGATACAAAGGAGTTGCTACAGAAGTAAACAAGCACCTTAACTAATACTGAAAATAAAAGATAATGGGTTGCCTCCCAAAAGCGCTTTCTTTAACGTCTTTTAGCTAGGCATAGTGATTTTTATGATGCTCACATAAAGATGAGAGTTGAAACATAAAAGAGAACATCAAGAAGCATATATAAAACATGTTTAAATCTAACACTCTTCCTATGCATAGGAGTCTTGTAAGAAAACAAGTCAATTAAGCACAAAGTGACTAGCATAGGAAGGCAAAACAAGTGCAACTTCAAAACTTTCAACGGACCATTAGGTCTTAAAGCAAAAATCATATAGAAGCAACACAAGAGAAAGCTCAAAACTTTCATCATAAAGAGAGGAAATTTAATAACATGAAGATTTCTATAACCATATTTTGCTCTGTCAAAATAATTTTCAGTAGCATCATGAACAAACTCAACAATATAACTATCACATAAAGCATGCTTTTCATGATCTACAAACGCATAATTTTTATTAAGCTCAACAATAGTGGGGTTATCAAACCCACTTTTGACAATAATAGTATAATTAATATCATTAGGCAAAATAGGACCATCATCAAGAGCATTATCATATATAACATTAGGGAGCACATTTTTTCTTTCTGCAATTTCCTTTACTTGAGTCAAGGAGGATGTTTTTTCAAATTTATCAAAAAGAGATATTTCAATAGAATCATCATGTTCGACAATATAGCATTCTTCCTCCTCCAAAGCTAGGGGACTAAAAATAACATTTTTATCAAAACCAGCTTCCCCAAGCTTAGAGCTTTCCATGGCATTAGCAATAATGGTGTTCAAAGAATGTATGCTAATAACATTGCTACTATCATGATTGTTATGCAAATAAATTTCCATAGGCTTTTTAATTTTCTCTTCAAACACCTCATGTCCCAACTCAAGATAAATTTCATAAAGCTCTCTCGTGTTGTTTTCAGCCATAGGACTAGTTTCAAGGAAAGTAACCATTGATAGCAATTAAAGAGCTAGACATAATAAATAACAGGAAACAAAACCGAAAATAAACTAAATGCAAGTAACTAATTTTTTTGTGTTTTTGATAATTGAAAGCAAACAAGATAAAATAAAATAAACTAAGCAAGACAAAAAAAAAATAAAGAGATTGGAAGCGTGAAACTCCCCTTGCAGAAGACTGCTGTCTCCCCGGCAACGGCGCCAGAAAAATATGCTGGCGCCTGGTTGACGGGAGAGTATTTGAGGATGATGAGTACTTCCCCGGCAACGGCGCCAGAAAAATAGCTTGATGACGTGAAACACACGTTCGTTGGGAGACCCCAAGAGGAAGGTATGATGTAGTCAGCAGCAAATTTTCCCTCAGAAAGAAACCAAGGTTATCGAACCAGTAGGAGCAGCAACTCTTCAGAAGGTTGTCAACGGCGCCAGAAAAATAGCTGTCGAAGGGAGTCTGGACTGTTGACGTGGAATCTGCACACAACACAATCAAACTATTTTGCCCCAACGAAACAGTGAGGTTGTCAATCTCACTGGCTTGCTGAAAACAAAGGATTAAACGTATGGTGTGAAAAATGAGTATTAAATTGCAGAGAATGAAAAAGGAACAGTTTGTAGTTTGTGGTCGTTTAATCAGTTTAAAAGAATGGACCGGGGTCCACAGTTCACTAGTGGTGTCTCTCCATAAAAGATAACTAACATGTTGGGTGAACAAATTACAGCTGGGCAATTGACGAATAGTGAGCGCATGACAATGCATATACATGACATGTTGACTACTATGATATTTAATTGGGCATTACGACATAATACATAGACCGTTATCCAACAGCATCTATGACTAATAATCCACCGCCGGGTTGTCATCCGAGTCCCCCGTTGGTATTAAGTTGCAAGCAACGGATAATTGCATTAAGTAAAGTGCGTAATGTAAACAAACACATATGCCCGTGGACATAGCATCGTTAGGTTATCCCTAGTGGCAACAGCACATCCACAACCTTAGAACTTTCTGTCACTGTCCCAGGTTAAACGGAGACATGAACCCACTATCTAGCATAAATACTCTCTCTTGGAGTTACAAGCATCTACTTGGCCAAAGCATCTACGAGTAACGGAAAGCATGCAAGATCTTAAATAACATATAAGATAGATTGATAATCAACTTGACATAATATTCAATATTCATCGGATCCCAGCAAACACAACATGTAGCATTACAATAATATGATCTTGATCATGTAGGGCAGCTCACAAGATCTAAACATGATGGCACAAAGTGGAGAGACAACCATCTAGCTACTGCTATGGACCCGTAGTCCAAGGATGAACTACTCACGCATCACTCCGGAGGCAGGCATGGCGATGTAGAAGCCTCCGGTGACGATTCCCCTCTCCGGCAGGGTGCCGGGAAGAGGTTCTGAACCCTCCCGAGCTAGGGTTGACGACGGCGGCGTCTCTGGATCTTTTGTGGATTTTTGCTCAGGTACTTAGGGTTTTCGCGTCGGGGGGAATAAGTAGGCGAAAGGGCGGCGGCTGCGGACCCCCGAGGGGCCCACACCACCCTAGGGCGCGGCAGAAGGGGGGCCCGCGCCCTAGGTGCGTGTGGCCTCCTGGTGGCCCTCCTCTGCTGCTCCTTCGCTCCGTCAGGCGTGTTCTGGAAAAATAGGCACCCCCGTGTAGTTTCGTCCAATTCCGAGAATATTTCCAGACTAGCTTTTCTGGAATACAAAAACAGCAGAAAACAGGAACTGGCACTTCGGCATCTTGTTAATAGGTTAGTCCCAAAAAATGTATAAAAGTGATATAAGTAGATGCAAAACATGTAGCAATTGGTATAAAACAAGCATGGAACATCAAAAATTATAGATACGTTTGAGACGTATCAAGAATCATGCATCTTTCCTTCAACACAAGCCCTACAAAGACGATCTCTAGAAAAAAAACATCCTCTTTTAGTCCAAGAATGTGGACACCATTGTGAAGACTTTGCGAAGTTCTCATGTTGACATGGGACAAGCGGCGATGCCACAACCACCCCACGTCGGCCTTTCCGAATAGGCATATTGCTTGAGTGTTGGTTGACCCCGAAAAGTCCACCATGAACAACTCATTTTCAACATACCCAACGAACATGACCTTTAGAGTCTTGCTCCTCAAGAGTACCACCATATCAATAGTAAAATGGACATCAAAGTTCATCTTATTAAGTGCACGAAAGGACATAAGATTGTAACCGAGAGACTCGACAAGCATGACATTTACAAGGGTGATATCCTTTGCAACTACCACCTTGCCGAGACTCTTTACCTCAACTTTTGACTTATCACCATAAGAGACGGTTGAGTGATTTAGATTTGGTCTCAACTCCGTCATAATCTCCTTGCTTCCGGTCATATGACTAGTGCATCCACTATCAACCACCCATTTAGACCCACCGGAAGCATAGTCCTACAAGAAATCATTGCTTGGATTTAGGTACCCATTTCACAATGGGTCCTCTTTGTTAACAAGGGTCTTAGGAACCCAAATAGAATAAGCAATGTAACCATCATAAGGACCAACATATTTTGCATAAACATCTCCATAATAATCAACATAAAGAATGTAGTTGGATTGTTATGCCCCGCAAAGTCACTACGAGTGGTCTTGCCCCTAGTGGCATTACCACCCGCAATGGAAGTCTTGGCTTGTGCGGCTTGGTCTTGTTCTCCTTGTTGTTGCTCACCTTCTCTTTGCCTTGGCTACATAATCAAAACCCTCCTTCCCTTGTGTGGTTTTTGCTCAAACAAATAAGCAACACTTTTCTTTACCTTTGGGAATAGAGGTCTTGGCACTAGTGGCCTTGGCAAGATCCACCTTCAACCTAGCATTTTCCTCAATAACATTTGCATGATCACAAGAGAGAATAGAGGTACTAGGTGAATTAGATTTAGAAAGTTGAGTTTGTAGTTGCTCATGAGACTTGACTAGAAGAGAGTGAGTCCTTCCAAGGCCTTGTGAGCCTTGTCAAGATTCTCCATATCCTCAAGAAGTCTAGCATTAGCAGCCACAAATTCGACTTTCTCCTTTTTAATCACTTTATATTTAGCAAAGACATGATCTCTATCCTTAATGATTTTAGCAATTATTTCATCATTTTTATCATCAAGAGACTCAAGTCTTTCCTCAAGAGTAGTTCTATATTCACTTTCTTCATCAAGAGAAGCATTCAAGGATGCTACGGAAGCATTCAAGGATGCAATGGTGAGAGAGTCCTCTCTCTCAATTTTTCCCTTGTCTTCAAGGAGTTCTTCGGCCGCACCAAGTTGTCTCATGAGAGACTCAACATGTTTCTTAGCTTCACCTTGCAAGTTAGTCACAAAAGTATCGAAAGCAACAAGTTCTTTCTTAATCACAAGACTAGATTGATCATCCATTTCATGCATAGCCTTGGGAGTAGAAGATGATACCTCGGTAACATGAGCCATGAGGCAACGAGCGTTGTTGGTGGGAGATTTTCATTGGGGGATTCAAAGAGAGAAGATGATGGAGTTGATACAATAGCCAATGCGGCCACCTCTTTAGTGGGTTCATCTTCTCCTTCGGAATCTTCCGAAGGGTACTCTTCTTGAGCCACCAACACTATTCTTGGTGCCTTCTTGAAGAATGGCTTCCTCTTGCTAGCGGGATTCTTTTGAATCAACTTTGAGTGATCCTTTGGGACAAGCCTTCCACCATGTTGTTCTCGGTTCTCATAAGGACAATCTTTGATGAAGTGATGCTTGTCATGACAATTGTAGCAAGTTTTGTCCTTGTGGCAAACTCCTTCTTCCCACTTGGATTGTTCTTTAGATCAACTTAGCCTTTGCCTTGGCCGGGTCACGCCAAAAAGCTCTTGTGGCAAGAGCCACGTGACCATGGTAGGCTTGTTCAAGATCATCGGGGAGAATGTTGTTTGGGCATGCTTCAACCTCATCACGTTCATCTAGGCACACCACCTTGGCCTTCAAAGCAAGAGAGGGACCTTGTTTCATTCCCATGGCCCTAGCACGGTTGTCTTGAGCATTCTTGGTGGCAACCTTGGAGGCTTGAACTTCTTGCATAACTTCATTGGATGACATTTGAAGATAGTTGTGTCTTCCTTGTATGGCCTTCAATTCAATGGGCTCGAAGTCATGAGAGCATTCACACACTTCCTCTTGATCCAAGCATCATCCACATAGGTTGCCCCTACATTATAAAAGGCTTTGGCAAGAATCTTGAGTCTTCCATACATCTCCTCATGAGTTTCATTATCAAGCATGTAGAAGCCTTCGGCTTCATTGCTCAAGCATCAAATCTATTCCTCTTCATGCTATCATTTCCAAGAAATGCTTTCTCAAGACAATCCCAAGCTTCTTTGGCAGTGATGACATGTTGAATATGATGCATACCATTGTCTCCAATGGCAAGTTCAAGCATGTGGAGAGCGGAGGCATTGAGTTGTTTTCGGCCACTTCCCTTCTTGACAAGTTGTTTGGATCCACAACCTTGTATCCATCTTGAATGATCCTCCAAAGCTCGATAGAGGAACTGTTGACATGAGATCTCATTAAGTGTTGCCAACTAGTAAAAGCTAATGCATTAAGCTTAGGTGGAGGACCTAAAGGATTTATGCGGGTGTAAGGGATAGGTGGGTCGGGAGAGTACCAACCCGGAACCGTATGGTACTCGGGCTTCTCCTCTTCTGACTTGGATGTGGATGGAGGGGAATTATTAAGTTTGGTTTCTTCATCCCTTTTCTTTTTCTCTTTTTCCTCCTCGGTTTCACCGTCATTGGAGTTAGCGGAGTCCTCTAGTGTGATGGTCTCCGAAGGAATCTTGCCATTTGAGAGTTTCATGATCAAGTCACGCATCTCACCAAATTGGATATCCATGGACGATGTCAATGATGTTTCCATCGTTTTGAGATCGGCCATGGATGCCGGAGTGGCGGCTCGGTTCTTCTCGGACTCATCATCACTTAGTGTCATACTTCTCTTAGGCGGTTAAGCCCAACAAGAGAGCCGAGGCTCTGATACCAATTGAAAGGATCGGTATGACACCTAGAGGGGGGGTGAATAGGTGCTACTTCAAATTTTAGTTCTTTTTTAAATTAGGCTTGACACAAAAGGTAAATTCTCTAGATATGCAACTATGGTGAATTTACCTATATGACAAGCTATCAACTAAGCATGGTACACGAAGTAAAGACGGATAAACAAGGATAGAGGTAACCGAAGTGAAAGCACGCGGAGACACGGATGTATTCCCGAGTTCCTCCTTTTTAGGGGAGTACGTCTCGTTGGAGAGGTGTGAACCAACACAATGGTTCAACAGCCACAAAGGCTTCACCTTCTTCTCCTATGAACCGCACCACAAAGGTTTGGTTCACTTTCATTTATCGGAAACCTTCAAGGCGGAGTCCGGCGCCTTTACAACAACGATCCGGGGCACAACCCACAACTGGATTAGGGGCTCCCGAACAGCTACAATCTGTCACAAAGACAACAAGTGAGTACAACAAGAAGCTAGGTTTTCCCAATGGAAACCCTAGCAAAGGGGCCCTCAAGTAAATGAGGGGGAAATGAAGAACGGCTTGGTGAAGATGTAGATCCGGGCCTTCTCCTTCAATCCTCCAAAGATCAACGAGTTTGGGTGGAGGGATTGGGAGATCTAGTGATTCTTGAGCTTGCAATAATGGTGGACTTCAATTCTGGGCGAGCTAGCTGGCTGGAGGTAGGTGGAGGGGTATTTATACCCCTCCCCAACATTATAGCTGTTGCAGACAGCTTCACACCGGAGACTCCGGTCAGAGTGACCGGAGACTCCGGCCTACACACCGGAGACTCCGGGAACATTCCGGCAAGTCTCCGGACAGGTTCCAGGGGCTGAACCACTTCTGGCAAGGAGCAGCTCGGGCCGGAGACTTTTTGACCAAGGACCGGAGACTCCGGCCTGGGGCGGAGACTCCGGTCACACTCCGGCAACATTCCGGCAACACTCCGGACAGTGTCCAGGGAGTGAACCAAAGCTGCTTATCTTCGACAAAATCCCCTGGGTCCGGAGACTCCGGTCCAGAAGACCGGAGACTCTGGCCTGAAAGTCTCCAAAACCTCTTTTCCTTTTTGGTGTTGATGCACACATGTTTTACACGACAAAACCTGCATCACTTAACACCTGATTAAAACATCACTAGTGTTGTTAACTAACACACAAAACACAAGGGATCACGAAATGCTCTTTCAGAGGCCATTTGTGGCGTTTGAGTTTGAAACTCACACCCATCCAACGAGACGTACTCCCCTGAAAAGGAGGAACTCGGGAATACATCATCGTCTCCGCGTGTCTCGGTTATTTCTATACCCGAGCTCTTTACTTATGCAATTTACATTGTGATAGCCTTCGTGCTTGAAGTCTTATACCTTGCTGTCACCTTGTTGCTTGACTTACTTAGCATAAGTTGTTGGTGCACATAGGTGAACCTAGTATATTTAGGTTGTTTGCTTGTTATATTAAAACACCTAGTTTTATTCTGCATTTATCAAGCCTAAACCGGAAAAGTTTTTAAATCACCTATTCACCCCCTCTAGGCGACATCCTTGTCCTTTCAATTGGTATCAGAGCTTGGGCTCTCTTTATTGGGCTTTATCGCCTAGAGAGTAAATATGTCGTTTAGAGAATTAGTGCACAATCCCACTTTTAAATTCGATGGCACTAATTATGATGTATGGAAAATTCGCATGCTTAATCTTTTTAGAGCCATGGGTCCAAATTATATCATGAGTATTGTAGATGTGGGTTTTTCTCCTCCAAAGAATTCCCAAGAATTATCTTTAGAGGATGAGAAAAACTCTTAATGGCCTTATATGTGTTTTGAGCGATGTAGTTCTTGATTCAATCATGCCTTTCCGGAACGCTCATGAGCTTTGGACCAAGCTTCAAGATAAATATGAAGTGTCCAACATTATTGAGGATGATTGTTGTCCCTCCACCTCCGGCCGTGATGAGCTCACTTATTCTTCCACTTCACCAACATGTGATTTGTCACAAGGTAATGACATGGTGAGTGGTAATAGAAATTGCATTGTTGATGGTGAATCCACTATTGACTATACTTCATCTCTATCTCATTGCAATATTCTATCTTTGGACTTCAACACTTCTAGCACTCCAAATGTCTTACATGCTAGTATTCATAGTCCTCGCATATCATGTAAAAGTTGCTTAACTAAATCTCATGATGATATGCTCTCTATGTCTTGTTGTCATAAAAATAATGTTTCCATATCCTCTAGTACTTGCATGACTAACAATGTAGAGGAAACCCAACATCTGTTGGAACAAGACATGGACCTCAATGGTGCTTCAAGAAATTCTTCATCATCGTCTTCCATTTCTCACTTTTGCCTTATGGCTAGGGATTCAAAGGTATCTTCACCTTTGGAACCAACTACATCTTGTGATGATGAGGATGAGGATTATTATGGATTAAAAGAGAATGATATTGACTCCTTAAAGGAGAAGAGTGAGATGGTAGGTGGGTGGAGGGCGCAGTCCAGACCTGTTGCCCATAACGAGATAATGCACCGCAACATTGGTGAGACAGAGCACGGTGAGGTTTTAACGTGTGCTAAAATACTTTAGATACAAGTGATGAAATGCGCAAGACGATGTTTGACACCTCAAAAAGGAGAAAATATCGAAAATGGTGGCTCGCATATTCTCTATTTTATTAAATCGTAGGGCAACCGTACTATCAAAAGGGGTTGCTCAATGGAAGGTTTGGAAAATCATTTTACCTGCACAAAACCATATTTGTACCCATATCTTTCCTATGAAAACAATGCTGGAGAGAAACTTCAAAGTCTAGTGGCGGTTGGAAAATAGTCCGGACACTCAAGAGTTGCCATGTGCCGAAGAACTGCGCCAATGAACATCGTGACCCAACTAAAAACGTTTGTTCCACATACTGAAGGAGGTGGCTCCTAGAGAGAGCGACAAGATCGACCGGCTGAAGAAGGCATAAGTGGAAAGAGCAGAGGCAACAAAGCCACATAGTTAAAAGGCGCACGCGTGTCAATCTATGATCAGGTCGAGAGCTACTTAGTGCAGAGGTGCGTCTCCGGATTGAACATGTAGGGGGCCGAGCCACAGAGAAAGCATTACTTCCACACACTTTGATATGGTATAATATTGAGAACCAACCTGTGGATGGATGGTTAGGAGGGTGGTTTTACCCCCAGCCCACCGGAGTTCAAACCCCAGGTTAGACGCTGGTGTTTCTCATTTAGACGGAATATTCTTCAGTGGCGACGTTCCCGTCGTCGACAGCGAGGCGCCCGTGGTGACTTCGTCAATCTCAAGACCAGATATGCGGGCTCATTCTATCGGAGTTTCTCATAGGCGTAGGATGTGCATGCGTGCGTTCATAGAAGTGAGTGTATGCGCGTGTATGTGAGCGTATGCGTATGTATTGTGTTTCACACAAAAATGGTATAATATTGTACCGACTGTCTCAAGGTCGAGAGCAGACATGACACCAACAAATAATCACATTGAGTACGCCATCAAATGGAGAATTGGCTAAACTAAATATGATATGTTAAAATAGTGTTTTTTTTGCGAGATACCTTTTTTTTTATTTCCGAGAAGATTTTGATGGTATAAGATTATGATCTTTTTGGATGGTGATAGTTCTATTCTAGCGGATCGTATGTTTTTTTCATTTATACAGTAGTTAGGACCATACCTACGTTGTACTGTATACTATGGGCTGGGCGGTTTATTGATGTTTTTGAGTTTTTTTTTGAGAATTTTAGTACATAGGGCCAATTATCGGCCTGATCCGAAGCACCCTTCGGGCCGAGTTGAACCGGACGACTGGCGTCACGAAACCCAAATTCGGCCCACTGACGACGATTTCTGTTATTCTTACACTGCCCTGACGGAAACCCTAGCTCCATCTCCGGCCTTTATATACCGACCACCCGATAGAACCAGAACCCCCACCTCAGAAACCCTAGCCGCCACCTCCCTCGAGCTCTTTCTTCCCCTCATCACAGTTTGGAATCTGTATTTGCATTCACGTTTTGTTATTGATTGGCTTCCTGCGGATCGTAGGGGAGCTTTTTCTCCGATTCGATTATCGATTCCTCTACCCTCTTTTTTTGGACTTTCGTTCCAAAATTCTTCGAAATTTCGAGATTGAATAGGTTGGCTGGTGATGATTCAGGTCCTAAAGGATCTTAGCGGATTTCGGTGAGGCGAACTCGTTCGCCGTTGATCGATTATGTTGTTACACACACTGAAGCCTCTCCGTTTCAATCTTTTATCCCTTCTGTTTTGATATAGCTTCTTGTTTAGTCCTGTTTTATCAGATTCGTGATGCGATGAAGATTCATATAGGTTTAAGGCAGTGACAGCATCTGTCACCATGAGCCTACAAACCAAAAACGACTTCTCTTTCCACTGAGCATTACCATGTGCAACTAATTTCCCCTATGTTTTGCAGTTTTTGTTTACTTAAGTTTCCTAATATAATCTCGGTGAAGAGCTTTTGACCAGGAAGTGCCGTATGACACTGTAAACAGCAGCTGCTTCTGTGGCGCTGCAAGTGTCCATCCTTTTCCATAACCTTTGTGGTTTGATCTAGGATGGAATACCATTTGCACCGGCTTGATTTAGCTGTGTGCGTGATTTTAAATGGGTCTCTGAGAGATTTCACAATACTTTTCATTCTCTGATAGTTTTCTGTATTCAGATATTGTTTATCAGCAGTATATGTTTTTTATTTGGGCCCGATGCCACGTCTCTGGTAGCCACAAGCATTGACCGGAGATGCTACATTGTGCCAAGATGAAGTTTCTTGGACATTTCACATTTGATAGGAACCTGTGACTGAAATTCTATCGGTACACAGAGCCGTTTTTTGTGATTACAGTTCTTACCTTATTTAGTTGGTTTTTTTTATTAGGAAGTGGGGAATTAAAACCATGGCGGTGATGATAGAACTAAGGCTTGTTTCTCAAAACATTCGCAGTTGCCGCCTAAGAGCTTTCGCCCTGCCAGGCTTGAGAGCTAGTGCTGCTAATTCCTTCCTTGGATGTCTGAGCCATGCTAGTTTTCCCACTTAGATTTCTTTTGACGGCTTGAGAGCTTGTGCTGCTAATCTTTTTTGTTTTATGCAGACTCAAGACCCAATTGTTGCAGTGGCGGAAATATCTGCCTCTTTTACTGGATGCAGAGGTGTGTGGATAGCACTGAGTGTATTTGAACTGTGTATTTTAGCTTGTAATGAGGATACTGGATGAAAAGTGTATTGTGGTGTTGTGATAAATAAGAATTGGCCAGATGATTTAACACAGATGTTCCAAGTTTGTAATTCATATTACTAGTGGGCAAGTCAATTGACTTCTATGACTATAGAAGTATAGCTCTTCTTTTTGCCTAAGAGCTTATACGCTTATGCTGTTAATTCCAATGTAATTTGTACTGTTAAGATAATTTTGTGATCTTAAATAAATGCTATGATTATATACATACCGTTTCGGTACTGGCCATATTATCCCTGCTCATAGTCTTGTTATCCCCAATTTAGAACCATTTATTAATCTTATTCCCCCAATTTAATACCATTTATTAATCTTATTCAAAGATGGGATGTTTTGGTGGAGTAATCTGTAAAGGCCGGGTGGTAATTACAAGTGCATAGTTCATATAATCTCCCTGTGATTAACAGTTTTGCGCCTAGCTGACGGCCATTACTGTGGTTGCTGTTCAAAATTTTCGTCCTGACTATATTTATTGTTATTCTGATTTTAGATATCTTTACAATCAAATGGAGAAAAAGCAGCCCTTCGCTATGAAATACAATTCGCTAAAAGCATTCTTTGCCGATGAAACGTCCTCATAAGTTCTCTATGTTAACTTGATTTTCTGACCATACTCTGTTGGTTAAAGGCATTCACTGGAAGTTAGCCAACGCCCTTGTTAGTTATCAGATTTATATGATGCGATGATGATTCATATAGGTTTAACGCAGTGGTGGCAACTGTCACCGGTGAGGTGACCAGGTGAATCCGATGGTCACATGGTCTTTTAGGAGGGAGGGTAGTGGGTTCTAAGAACACATCAGAGAAAGAGGACCAAACCTGCTCGAGTCCTTCTACATCTTGAGTACTTCCCACTCCAATGGAACCAAAAACGACTTCTCTTTCCACTGTGCATTCTTTACTAACCAAAAACGACTTCTCTTTCCACTGAGCATTCTTTCTTCAGTTTTTGTTGTTCATTTGCTCTACTCTAGTTTTATTATACTCACTCGTATCAAAATATAATATGCTTTACACTGTTTGGTCCTAACATGTACCTAGACATGTTTTAGTACAAGATCTTGTACTAAAACATGTCTAGGTACATGTTGGGCCCAAATGGTAAAACATCTTATACATGTTGGGTCCAAACATGGTAAAATATCTTATATTTTGATACGGAGGGAGTATATCTTATCTTGGTGAAGAACTTTTGATAAGGAAGTGCCGTCTGACACTGTAAACAACAACAGCCTTTACAATAACTTTTGTGGTTTGGTCTGGGGTGGAAATATCCATTTGCACTGCCTTATTTAGCTGTGCGCGTGATTTTAAACGGGTCTCGGAGGGATTTCTCATGCTTCTAATCTTCTGTTTCAATTATTGTTCATCAACATTCTTTGTATTTAAGTTTGGGCCTGATGCCACGTCTCTGGTAGCCCAAGCATTGACTGGAGATGCTACATTGTGCCAAGAGGAAGTTCTTGGATGTTTCACATTTGATCGGAACCCGTGGCTGCAAATTAATCGGTACACAGAGCTGTTTTTTGTGATTACAATTCTTACACATCTCAGTATTTCTTGTTATTTGAGTTGATGAGTTGAAAGTAGGGAATTTAATTAATGCCTATGATGATAGAACTAAGGCTTGTTTCTCAAAACATTCGCAGTTGCCGCCTAAGAGCTTTCGCCCTGCCAGGCTTGAGAGCTAGTGCCGTTAATTCATTCCTTGGATATCTGAGCCATATTCGCAAGATCCTATCAATGATGAATACAAATTGGTATGCCATGTTTACCAGACCAAGAGGATTGTAGAGAGCAGCTCCAGACTATGAATTGTGCAATCAAGATTCTGCAGGCTGTCTCTATTTGGTAAATATGGCCTGTGCCATATTTGTTCCTCTTTGGTACCCCAAGTTTCTGGAAATGTATGATTGAAATGTACTGGTGTGTTGAACGTTGCTGCCTTATAGTTAACAATCTTCAACAGAGCTGTTCTTTCTCATTATAATTGCTCTTTTACTTTGTTGTATTTAGTTTATAATGGAGGATATGAGTCTAGCTATCTAGTTTCATGGTGATGATGATAGAACTAAGGCTTCACCGTTGCTACCTTATAGCTTTTGTCTTTCCAGGCTTGAGAGCTAATGCTGCTAATTCCTTCCTTAGCTAATGCTGCTAATTCTTTCCTTGGATGTTTGAGCCATGCTGTTTCCTG
Source organism: Poa pratensis (assembly GCA_947311845.1). Classification (NCBI taxonomy): domain Eukaryota; kingdom Viridiplantae; phylum Streptophyta; class Magnoliopsida; order Poales; family Poaceae; genus Poa; species Poa pratensis. Next base: position 31,282,779 of record CAMZMU010000034.1, on the reverse strand, counting down.
TTACGTACTTGTATCAAAATGTCAAATGGACAGCAACCTTCTACTATTGAATCAGTTCTGTACTGTTATATGAATATGTTTTGGCAGTGGTGGCATCAGTCGCCGCGTGATCTAGCAAACCTAAAAACTTCTTCTCTTTCCAATGTTTATTATGCTTTGGAGAAGTGGCAATTTGCCAATTTGGAACTATGGGATTTGTCAGCAATGTTGATCAGAATGCTACCTTACTAACGCAACGTTTTTTATCCTCATTAATTGGATCATTATAATTGAATAGTTCAGATGTCTGAGCCATGCTGTTTCCTTGGATTTCAGAACATAGTCTTTGCCCCTAGCTGCTGGCCTTTACTGCATTTGCTGGTGAAATTTTGCATCCAAATTATGTATATTGTTATCTCGATCGTCCATATGTTTCACAAAATGTTAAATCAAATGGCAAAAACTTTGCCCTTAACAACAAAATATAATCTGCTAAGAGCATCATTGCAGATGAATCGGTGTTGACAAGTCCACCATGTTAACCGGATTCTCTACATGTTTAGAGCTATCCATTGCATCTCCAGCGTCAGTTCCCCTGACTCTGTGCGCTGCAGCTTCAAGGAGACCTCCTGCTTCACCTTGCCCCCTTTGACCATGATGGCGCTATCGGTGGTGAGAGCGTTGTCACTGGACTTGAGCCACCGGCCGATCTGCATGTCGCCGAGCTGCTCTGGGTCGCCGAACCCTGCTGCCGCGTTGATCATGGGCTGCAGGTCGATCTCGGCCTCCCCCATCACGTCATCCTTGGACACGATGTCATGGTCCAACACTTGCTGTTTATTATTACAGCAAGAGTTTATAACATGAGCTTGTAAGATAATGTTCTTGCTAGATGTACATATCAGGATTGTTTTTATTTCTTAGTGCTTAATTATTTTGAGATTATTTTTACCAGCTTCAGAGGCCCGTATTGCTGAGGAACAGAGAACTTGAGTTCTTCATTCCAGACAGGATTCAAGTTCCCTTTGATCACCGAAGTCTGTGCTTTCTGCAGTCAATTTTTTTGCTATGTTCAAATTTGCTTAGTTAAAATAGTTCTCCAAGATTGTTCAAATTTGATGAAACAAAATAACTCTGCAAGAATGCTCCATGTCAACTGATTAGGGAACACTGTTTGCTGTTATTATTTATTGGAGAAATCAGAAATGCAATTACCTGCTGTCCGAGGGTTAAGACTACATAAGGATCGCTGCTATACATGTCCCTGATTGCTAATTTGGTACCTCCAATGACTTTGACATTTAGTATTCCGATGTACTCAACCATGCCAATCTGCGGACAGGAACATGTAAATTTTCGGAACTCCTAAGAAACAAAGAGCTTGCATTAATTTGCAATCTTGAGGCAGCCTTGCCTCACTCTTCGAGCTACCAGAATGAGAAGTGTTGGCTGTGTGATTTCCGGCATCAATAGAGAGGATCCGTAGGCTGGGCTGCAGAAATTCCTGGAGCTCATATTTTGACCTGAAACATTGAGGCAGTGGCTAATAATTAGTATTATAATGATGGTAATATGGAAGTCATTGATGCACCATCTGATCGACCTGACTGAAAATACCCCTTTTCGGGTAAGTATGCAAGGGATGAACTAAACCATAAGGAAGTTGCAGCTGAGAAACAAGATGAAATACTTGATGAAATTCTGTCGCACTTCCTGAGAAGAATCTGGATGTGGCTTGCGGTAGCCTTCTGGGAGAAAGGCCTCGTAGATTGCATTGGCTTGCGAGTTTCCACCAACTTCTACCATGAAGTTAATTTCATCGTCAGCCCACTTATCTAGTGTCACTGACATGACCTGGGACAAGTAAAAGGTTAACTTATGACTTGTTTGAACACATTAATATCACATAAACTAGCTCATTTCCAGCAAGAACAGAGGGTCAAAGTCAAGCATTCTGATTTTGAGGTCTTAACGGTGACTTTGCTCAAAAGATGGTTGGTAATGAAAGATGAGTGTGGTATATCTTGCATGATCCATTGCTACTTGGAAGTAATGGTTGCAATGTTAGTACACTAGTTAAAACCCTCACTAACACAATTGTTTTTTTAAAAAGAATATAAGAACATTTACATGCGTAAAATTATTGTTGAGTTGCAGCTAGTTAAACCTTTGATATGTGTGTACCAAGGCTTCTGTGAACACCAGAACATTTCACGCATATGAATACTCCAATATTAGCTGATCTGTAAGGAGATACTCAGTTATATGCAAGGAAACAGGAGTTATGAAAACAAAAAATAATTTTGGAAAACTGCACACTGAACTACAAAAACTGAAGAACTAGCTGGTCTGATTTGTTTTACAAGATCCTGCACACTGTATTATTCCTCTCAATATTCTGCTATTATTTTCCTCTGCAAGCATTGCCAGGACCAAAAGGGTGTACATATCTTTGTTTCAAAAGATAAAAAAGGGTTTACATATAAAATGACAGAAAATGATGAAACAGGCTGATAACTAGCTTGCTACAGCTTGAATAGCGATGACTTAGGTGTTAAAAACAAATAGCTATGACTTAAATCATCAACTGGTTAGAACGTCTTAATTCATGCAATATTTGAGATGGGGGTGCAAAGACTCACGCCCATTTGGGATCAGGTGCGCTGCAGTCGGCACAAATGCGGTTTTCCCTTCTGCGCAACAACTCCTTGAGCGATGCCATGTTACCTGCAATTCAAAGGTGGTATTTGAGTTTACAGTAGCAAAACAACACTGCCACAGGATGGGTGTTGCATTAGGAGAAATTAACTGGAGTAGCATTTGGAGAATTCTTTTTGTCAAGATAGGGGCCAAATGAAAAAAAAGTGAACATACTATGTCTTACGCTAGAGCTGTGTTGCTAGCCTCTACACCTTGGGAAAAAAAAATCCTAATTCAACTTGAATGAGGATCCTGCAGATTTGGTAGTTTCAGCTAAGCAGGTCGATTTGCGGAACCCCAACGAAGTGATCTTGAAGCAATCAAGCAAGAAACGAGAAGGAATAATTGTTTCAGTAACAAGGGTTGACCTCTTTCTATCTGTTGATGATCGGAACCAAGAAATGGTCTTTGTTCCTTTCTCTCGGGATGGAACCAGACATGGAGAAACCAAGAAAGAAATCGCAGGGTTACCTGCTTCGGATCTCTCCTCTCCCAGCTGCCCGCGAAAGGATTCTTCAGGGCAGGGGTGCCTACCAGACTCCTCAGATCTCTCTCCTTCGATCTGCGGTCTACGTGGCCTGGTCGGCGAGTTCACCTAACAAGCAGTACGGAGATTGTCCTGAATACCGTTTCCTTTGCTTTCACGCTGATGATACCATGCTTCAATTGCTTCTGAACCATCCGATCGAGAAATAGTGCTCTAGATGGATCTAGGACGCTATCTTTTTTTTTTTTTTTTGAATTTTTCCACATATATTAAACCAGCAAAGAGTACACGATTACATCGATTACAAAAACAAAACTAAAAGAGACTAGCAAATCTATGATATCTTCAAGTCCTTTCTTCATCCATGACACAATCTTATACTTTTCTGAAGGCAGCCGTAGAACAACGCCGAAACCAACAAACCACAAACCTGTGAATACCACTGAAAGTTCTCCCTTTTTAATTTTGAGCCGCAATGTCAAGACTTTGTGCACGCACGCAGCCATTAAATTAATCAAGCAACATCGGTAAGAGTAATTTTTATAAGAAATGTCGTTTTATCACCCCAGAGGATATTCAGCGCTTATATATACTGATATACTGTCCCCATCATTTCCACCTAGTGGCTAATAATCTGAGTATGGTGCTAATTCTTTGAGAAGGATAATTCTACCATATATTAATAATGGTAAAGGATATTAAGTGTACTGTTCTTTCTGTAACATCAGTGAAATACTATACATGCATTTGGACTTTGCAGGTTTGTCACCCGTGTGCATGCATCGATGCAGAGGATGGGAGTGAAATAATCTGTTCCGTTATCTTGGAAAAATCAAATACTCCGTATTTATTTTTGATGGAAAGAAGAAGAGTTCCTCCTAGGGCACGATGTTGAAGACCCCACCGTCGTCGACCTGAGGCTTTCGCCAGGCAAGCTTGGGTGGACCAAGTGCGGGGATACACAACAACGCCTCCAAGGAGGGACAGGCGTCGCCGTCGTCGGTGCCGATAAGAGCAGCACAGAGCTTTCGCCCAAAGCTTCAGAAAATCTTTTTGATTTCCTGCATTCCAAAATCTGAGCGAACACACGTTTGAACGGTATAGTTATCTATGATCAGACACCACCACTTACCAAAGCAATATTTTATCACCAAACTCTGTCAACAACTTTGCTCCATTCTATTAACAAGAACATAAACCGACATAACTGGTGCTCTAAGAAAGACAAACATAATTGACAAGGCACCAAGCTACTTTTTCATTATCTTAGTAGGAAAGCTGTTGGAGGCCTACTAAGGCTGACTTGTATTCAGAATGGCTAGTCTTCAGTTGCGCTCATTCATCGTCATCATCGTCGTCTTCATTCTCGTCAAGCCCCACCCAGCGAGTAAAAGCAAAGAGAAACTCCTTAAAGGACACCATTCCGTTCTTGTCCCAATCCATTTCCTCTGCAATCACCAAAGACTAAACATCAGGGTCAATGTAAACGAGGAAACTTTCATAATGTGGATAGGAATAACTAGTACCCCCGTTAACAACATCTTAAACACCAACCTCCTATAAAGTTATTGAACTGAAATGAAAATTCTTCAAATGCAAAGCATGAAGGGTAAAAAAACTCGTATTGGTTTTATATTCTAAACCCACATTCAAAGGGCTGCCCATAACAAGGCTATTGCAAAGCTAACTAGAGAGACGGCGACAACTGACAACATAGTCATAGTTATTTTCGCAAGCAGATGCACCTTATAAAATTATCTTCTGGAACTGCAGAGATGCCTACAAAAGGACTGGTGCACTAACATAACATGTATAAAGCAAATTATTGGAGAAACCGAAGATAAACCACCAGAAAAGAATCAGCGTTTGTGTATCGCTTCAGATTTTAGAGAGGATTCAGTAAGGTGCTGCAGGGTTGATAAAAAAAGAAGTAAGGTGCTGCAGGGGAGATGACTCACCAAATCTTTTCACGCCTATGCGCCCAGAAGAGCGTTCTCCTGCAGAGGTCTCATTTATTGCTTCTATCACCTCACTCTTACTGACATATCCATCTTTGTTCTTATCCAAGAAGACAAATGCATCAACTAATGTCTCAAAAGTCGGCTCAAGGTTACCTAGTCCCATTCTTTTTCTCTAAAGCAACACATCAAGGACGTAACAAGTCTCCTCATCAAAACAGAACAAAGAAATAGGTGAACTAGGATCTTCAATGCAGAAATCCGACATCTACATAGTTGCGCTTATATTGTCTTTTTTTTTTTGCAATGAGCGAAACATTAAATACATAAATTATATCCCTTCAATTTTTTCAAGTACTTCTGAGTTTTGTTTCAAAGAAGAGCATTCATATCTTCACAGAGTAACCTGACCAGAGACACTTTGCAAGTGGTTCCTACTCCCTATGTCCATTAATCAATGTACTGCAAGAAAAAACATAGCTATTTTTTCCACAAGATAACTTTAAGTTAGTGTACCTACAATTAGCTTTGATAATTGTATTCATTTTTGTATTTTGTTCATAATGGAGAAAATCAATGTTAATGTTATGAACTGGGTCATGTATTTCTTACTAATTTTCCCTGTCATGTAATGTAGCAACAGCAGTACAGCACCAAGTGATAGCAAGAGCTCTGAAAGTAGGTCTATTTTATAAATGGAAATATGAAGGATACTGCTTCTGACACAGCTGGATCATTGAGAAGATAAACAAGGCACAGGAAGACAATGAACTCATTGAACTTCATGCCCATGTGTTCATAAATGTCGCATGCCTCAAATAGATCTTTTATCTCCTCATCTGTGAATGAGATATCCAGCTTTTGGAAACAATGCTTCAGTTCCAATTGATCTATTTCACCATTTGAATCTTCATCTGCAGACACAGAATGGTATTAGTCATAGGATGAGAAAGAAATGGATTAGGAGAAGATCCAACAATCAAGAGCACTATTTGCAAATGAAATTAGCAAATTACTGTATAATATACGAAGGTAAAATTAGCCTAATTATGATCAAGTTCATCAACTCCAAACTCAGCATATCTCAAACCAGTTTTCGTCTTGAGTTTTAAGTTTTGGTGAGTGATAGAAATAAAAGGTTGACAGTATCAGCTTTAGTCCACAACTTTATGTGCTGGGGGGATAATAGACACTCACCAAATTGCTTAAAGATGATCCTGCAGTTTCTCAAACTCTTGTCAATTTTAGGGAACTTCATGATGACACTATTGAATGATCTCAGAGAAGTCCCTTCCTGTGCTCTCTGCTGCATGGCCTCAACCATCTTCTGCTCTAACTTTGTTGCTGCTGTACTGTGCCTTGGGGAGTCTCCCTTTCCAACTACACCCCCCATTTCAGCAAATCGCTCTATTTTGCAGAGTGCTAGCAACGTGTTACCTGGGAATGTACATAATATAGGGGATCAGAGCTTGGGCATAAGCAACTATCCTTATTTCGAGGACGTTCCATACAGTAACGATCACTAAGTTGGTAAGCCCACCAAGACACCAATATTATAACAATAGACCCCAAAGGTGGAAAACAATATTGAAATCTATCTTTAATTAAAACAAAGAGAATTAATAAATTAAGTATGTGTACGTTAGTTGACTGCATAGCTGCAAACTGAAAATACATTCTTCTAGAAGTGACACCCAGAACTATACAGACTCTCCTAGCTACTGCCGAAAATGAAATGAATTGTTTACACAGTAGCATATGTTTAAAGGTATGCAAGTGAGTCAGCTTCCGGCGCCTCTGGGAAAACGAATCTACATAGGAAATACCCTGATTGAAAAAGAAGACTGATGAACAGCGACGATGGAAACAAACAACAACGCTTCTTGAGATGTTACTAGATCTCCCTCGCTGAAGCTGAAGGCCGCACAGAACTGGAAAAACAATACCGCTGCCGTTGTAAAATGCATTCCTCTGCCTCTCCTAGGATAGGATCTCCTACCAATTCTCAATATTCCAGTATTTAGAGCGATGGTTACATTTTGGTTTGATTGCCAACCACTAGTCCACTATTAACGAATGATTCACGCCTTTATATCAAATCATGCCATCATTTTCGCTTGTCGATGTTGATACACATATACCAAAAGCTGAATGCGTCAACCAACACATATAGCATTATAAAAGAACAGATTAGGCCACAACAGTATCTCACTTCATAAACAACAATATTACTAGTAATTGAAAAATCTGACATTCAAGAAAACTTTAGCCGATTACATAAACTGCACAAAAATAAATTAATACTGCGGAATTAAAGGTAAATGGTCAATGACAAGACCGGGAAATCATTATCAAGAAACAATATAACAAAGACCCCACGCGGAGCCACCAAATTCACCCAAACAAATCAAGAAACTCGCGCATCCACACCGTATCCCCACGCTGCTTTCCAGAACGTTGCCATTACATCGGATTTGACATCAGTAGTGTCAAAAGATCACGCAGACTAAACAGAAGAGGAAGGAACCGAGAAATGTGGCTTGCCTGGGCAGGAGCTCAATGCATCGATCGTGATTCGTGACAGTACGGCGACGAAGCCCTCTGGTGGCGGGATCGACCAGGCGAGATGAGGAAGGGAGGGAGAGGAGCTCGATCGATCGGTGAGATGGCCTGCGCGGGCGCGCGGGGATTCCGAACCGAAGGGAGGCGGGGGAGCTCGGGCGTGGATGGAATGGAGGGAGGAGGGAAGCGTGAGGTGGGGGGACGGGAGCTGGGTGCGCGGAGCGAAGATGGATGGTGGGTGCGGTTAGGCGGGCCGCTTGGGCCGCGGGGCCCACGACTCGTGCTCCTGCTGACACTTGGCAGGGTCTCTGCCGTGCCGACTGGGGAGGCAGTTTTAGCACGTGAGGTGGTATGACCAATCAAATCGGCAAAACAAAACCGTTCTTCTTCCTTGAATGAACTCTTCTAAGGGCATGTACAACAGCATCCAGTCAGATGTCTGTAACGCATGACAGGTAGGATCTTTGCCTAGGTGGATGAAAAAAGATGCGGTTATGTTATAGTCCGTCTGTAGAATTAGCGACAGTCTATTCCCGTTAAAATCGCCGCTTATCGACGGCTACTCACCCGTTGTACGATGGGCTGTCTGCAATGGGCAGTTATTCTTCCGCAATCCATCCAATCTTTCCATCCTCCACGTCCGGGTTTCTGGGAGATGTCACCGGAAATTAAGGATCGCTACAGACAACTAAATAGACAACGATTGTAGCTGGTGTCTGTACTGCAGTCTGTACGTGACATGGATAGGAATTATAGACACCGGCTGTCTAAACTATTGCACATGCCCTAACGGGCCACCGCATGATATAAAATGTGTCTTTTCGTTCCGTTTGAAATGTACGGACATATGCTCGTCTATGTCCATCAACACCGGTTCAACCCCAACGCCACTATTCTAATATGGGGGTGATTTATGGCATGTAAACCCATTGAAGGAAGATTTTCCTCATCTATTCTTATATGAAAAATTCTTTTCGACATCTTTCCAACATGCTACATAAGCTACTTCTCTACTTGATATGTTCAATCAGCCTTTATCTAAGAAGGCGTTTGCTGGATTTCATGTTTTCATGCAACTGTTGGAGCTCATAGTCCAAATGCTGAGAAGGATCTTGGACTTCTCCTTAGGCCAGTAAATTAATAGAGTAACTTCAAGCACCTTCAAGCTCTGCTTCACAATTTGCATTCTCCTGGTTCTGAAGAACATGCTGTCAGAATAAACATAAAGTTTTTTGTTGGCAGCTCCTTCAAAATAGATTAAATACCAGTGACATGTTGTAGAGGATAACGCTTTTTTTTCTGCACAAGTATACTTATGCTACACACTTATGTTGGCAATAGTTGTGCCCTTCTATTCAGCTTCAGGATACACATGGCCTGGTCTGTGTGACAATTCTAAAGGGCGAGCATCAATAAGCCTTTATTATGGAAATAATATTGCTAGAGGCCTGGGCAATTTGGAAAACAAGGAACACTTTCATTTTAAGAGCAAACACCCAATTTTTTTTATCAATGTAGAGCAACCTTCAAGACAGTGTTGGATTAGGCGGCGCTTAGGCAGCTTAAACACGCTTAGGCACTAGGCGATGGACAAATGCCTCGCCTAGGGCATACTCGGAACTCTAGATAGCACAACAAAGAAATTGTCTTCTCTAATAAGAAAGCATACCATATTGACTTACAAATAAGATAGATCATAATCTAATGGCAGTTGTTAGTAGTTTACTCATCTATATGTTCTAAATTACTATGTATAGATATATAGAATAACCCAAATATAGACCCGATGGTAAAATTATATACCCGCCTAGGCCACGCCTAGTGCGCTTAAGCATCGCCTATGCGCTACGCGAATGCCAACCGCCTCGCTTACGTCTAGCGCCTTTTCCAACCTTGTTTCAAGGCGAAGGTTTAGTGGTTAAATTATCGAGCAACAAGGAATTTTTTACCGTTTGGGTCCTTTGACCAGTATATGATTTGACTGATGAGTATGTTTCACAATTTATGAACATGGAGATGCTAGCTCAATAGTATTAACTCGTCAATGGAAATCACCAAGTTGGATAGATCCTTTTTGAGACACAAGAAGATGATTGCCATTTGTTATTCGTATGTATAATTTATATATAGGCCATGCCCTAAACTTGAGGTTTACGCACGTTCTTGAGATATGAATCGACTTATGTAGAGCTAATCTATCAAGCATTGCTCTATAACGTAGTCATATCTTGGAGTATACCTAAAACGATCAATCTATACTACCTCTGTGCAAGGAATACTCCCTCCGTTTTTCAAAGTAACGCGTATATTTTTAGTCAAAATTCAATAACGTACTCCCTCCGTTCTAAATTAGAAGACTTCCATTTGTCCAAATGTGAATGTATCTATACTTATAACATGTTTAGATATATCCACATGTGGGCAAATGGAAGTCATCTAATATGGAACGGAGTGAGTACAACTTTGACCAATCTTATAGATAAAAATATGGACATTTATAGAATTTATAAATGTACAGTGAAAATATATACTATGGTGAGTCTATTGATGATGATGTGATATTCGAAACATTCATATTTTTGTCAATAAAAGCGGTCAAAGTTACACTATCTTGACTTTTAGCTAAAAATATATGACTTAATTTAATAAACGAAGGGAGTATATTCTAACAAATTGGACGAAAGCTATCTTGCTGATTACTTCGAAGGTGATGGATAGGTCTGTTGTGCCTCGAGGGTGGCTGAAACAAAGCAAATGCGAGCTGGAACTATGGAGACTAGATTTGCTAAGATTAATGGAAGTCAGAACAATGCCAACCATATATCCTAGCGTTTGTGGCTTAGATACAGACCCCGACCGCTTGTTGGTTAGGCATGCGTTGTTGGGAACATGCATGTACTCCCTCCATCCCAGATTATAAGCAACAATACGAATATTAGGTTTTTTCCAAGAATAAGACTACTTATAGTGGGGAGTAACATAAAATAGTAACATGCACATGTTACTACCACCTTTATAGTGGGTAGTAACATAAGTGTGGTGCCATTCAAGTCTTCATTAATTAGGTTGTAGACTCACATTCATTGAGATATGTGATGTTACGGTAACTAGCTATGTTACTCCAACCTTCTCTTTCTTCATTAATTACTTGCTACATCATCTTTTTTGCCTACGTGACATTGAAGTTACTAGCTCTGTTACTCACACTATGTTACTCCCACTATGAGTAGTCTAAGCAACAATTAGCATTAATTAAGAGCAGTTAATTAGTCGGTGACCAGTTTTGCATGCATGCGGTGATAGACTCGACAAGTGCATGCACAGTAAAATCATCCCCATTGGGTTTGGCCTTTCGCACGTTAATGTTGACATTAAACGTGAGAGTGCTAATTGGATGAAACATTGGGGAGATGAATTTTGCATGGCAAATCCTCACTCACCTTGGTCCTAGAGAATTACAAATTGTGGCTTATAAACTGAAATGGAGGGAATAGTTGTAGTCGGTGTTGAGAGCGCCTGGCTTCTGATCACTAAATTCCCTCACAAAAAAAAAAAACGTTGAACAGCCGAAAGTCTACGGGAAGAGCCAATGAACGTCAAGAGAAATAGCTGACATGATGCTCCTGAGATCGTGAGCTTTGCAAAGTTGATAAAAACCTTGCGTAGTTTCACAACTTTGACGTTGCAAGGATGCCGTGGAACCTCGATTATAACTAAAATGCCCAAAACGTTGAGTTACTTGAGTATGACGCACAAATTTTTCGAGCTGGTAGCTAGTACCGAGAGAAGACTTTTCGAGTCAACCATGCAACCACGCGTAGTTCAAGGTCAATGCTCATCAACCGAGTACAGAGAGAGGACTTTCCAAGTGGACTTTGTAAGTAAGCTTCGTCAGAACGCAACACAATATTCTCCACGAGTTACCTTGAAATTTACATGTTTTGTGTGTAGATTACGCGACATTGTATCGATGAACTAATTTTGTAAAGCTTTTGTTAGTCTATTTCCATGCAATCTATGGATCGCAAATGAGCCAATCCATCATGGAGTATCTAGATTGCACTTGTAATTTTTTTTAGAACGGTAGTTAACCTCATTTCACGTAGGACACAAGAATCAAGATTATCCGGCTCTTGCCATTTCCACCATTACAGCAACATCCAGCTGGCTACCGCTTTTTTTTCCCTTTTTTTTTGCGGGGGGCTACCGCATGTTTCATCTATAAAATCCACATGTATCCAGCCCTGTACCACGCAACAGCTTTGCTCTCCTGACGTGCGCTCAGCAAAGCATTTCGATATGGGACAAGCAAAGGTTACGGTGGAAGCTCTTCTCTCCTAGTGGTCGTTGTGCTGGCGAGCTCCGTCGCACCGTCATCCGGATGCAGTACGTCTACATTCAACCTGTGTTTTTGTTTTGATTCGATTGCTTGGATTTTTCACATATTTTATGAAGGGCCGTAACAGTCGCGGCTTGTGTATAACGAGAGATATATATATATATTTTTTTTCACACGTGTCCAGTTCCCAGGAGACTGCTCATGTCAGGATACGGCCAGCAACCGTGCAAGGAAGACAGGATCGACCGGGCGAAGCCTAGTGCTGGGGACGACGGCAGCGACGTTAAGGCATATGCGCACGGAATGAGGAGACCGCAGGCGCCGCCGCCTCCAACGGCCAGGCGCAGTTCCAGCAACCATGCTGATCTACCCCGGGGAGAACAACTAAACAAGCGACGTCCTTAATATCTTGCGTCACGTCGTTACATTGTTCTGTTGATTCCTCTAGGATCAACCAGCACAAGCTTGAGCTACAACCAGGAGATAATAAGCATGATTGCCCTTGATCTTGTTGTCCTGCCATCTTCTTCGTTTGATGCTCACACCATTTAGGGATTGAGCTGTTTGTGCTTGGTTCTTCCCGGTGTTTAAGGCTTGACAGAGTTTTGGATAGAGCTTAGGGGTGAGAAGGAAAACTGAGAGCCGCAGCCTCCCTCTCCCATAAAAAAGCTCCTTTTATAGTACTAGCACTGCACACAAGGGGAACCAACACTTAGGGTTGGTTTTTGTCTCCGATCAGGACACATTAAAACGACCCACTGTAGCACGACGGCTACTGTAGCAGCCAAAAAGGTTGACCTACGAGAGCAGCCTAGATCATCTAAGTATCCAACATTCTTCCTTTCATCGTAAGGCTGAACTTTACAAGCTCACTTTTCAACAAAATAACACACTAAGACGAAAAGATTATAATGGTCAATATCAGGTACCATTTAATCCGGTGACTATAGTACATCACTTCATATTAAAAAATGAACCTTCTTTAACTTATGAGCTCGATAAACTTTATTCATATAATTCATTAGCTTTATTTACATAATTCTTTACATAAACATCATAAACATTACAAACTCGTTTTTTGATAAAATGGTACATCAAGACAATAGATTACAACAGTAAAGTGTTGTTGAACCAAATGACTATGGTTCCATTTTACCTCAAAACGAACCTTTTGGGGAGATAGTGCCATAATGGTTCCAACTTCTCCAGGATCAAAGACTTTCAACCAAACTCATGCCGACAACATGCTCTCTGAATACATTGGGTGGTAAGCCTTTTGTGAGCGGATCAGCTAATATCAACTTAGTACTAATGTACTTAACATTTATTGTCTGATCCTGGATTCTATCTTTCACAACATGGTACTTGATGTCAATGTGTTTGACAACACCACTTGACTTGTTGTTACTCGAATAGATCACCGCGAGTTGATTATCGCAGTAAAGTGTGAGAGGCCTGGAAATACTATCTATCACTCTCAGTCCCGGGATAAAAATCTTCGGCCATACCGCCTGCCCGGTAGCCTCATAACATGCCACAAACTCTGCCTGCATTGTCGATGATGCAGTGACCATTTGTTTGGAGCTTTTCCACGATATAGCTACTTTTGCGAGGGTGAAAATATAACCTGACGTGGATTTCTTAGTGTCAACACCCCCGCAAAATCAGCATCTGAATAACCCACCACCTCAAGGTTATCAGATTTTTCATAAGTAAGCATGAGGCCTTTAGTACCTTGCAAATAACGCAAGTCCTTTTTAGCAGCCTTCCAGTGATCCTGACATGGATTGGACTGATATTTGCCAAGCATCCCGGTCACGAATGCTAAATCAATGCGAGTGCACACTTGTGCATACATAATGCTTCCAACAATTGAGGCATAAGCAATTGATTTCATCTGCACAGATTCATAATTATTTCTTGGGCATTGAAAAGTCCCAAATTTATCTATCTTAACAATAGGAGCAGGCGAGGCTGAGCACTTATGCATGTCGTACTTTTTCAGTACCTTCTCAATATATGCTCTCTGAGATAGCCCCAAGATCCATCTCGGTGAATTTCAATTCTTAAAACATAAGCTGCTTCACCGAGATCTTTCATATCAAACTTAGATGACAAGAACCTCTTGGTTTCCATTAGCATATTCATATCGCTCCTGGCCAAGAGGATGTCATCAACATATAATATCGGGTAGATAAACTTACTCCCCCTGAACTTAACATAAACACAATTGTGCACCTTATTTTCTTCAAAGCCAAATTTCCTGATGACTTGATCAAACTTAAGATACCACTCTCTTGATGCTTGCTTCAAGCCATAGATGGATTTCTTAAGATGGCATCCCAAATGTTCATTTCCTTCCACAACAAAACCTTCTGGTTGTGCCATGTATACATTTTCACGTAAGTCACCATTTAGAAATGCCGTTTTGACATCCATTTGGTGCAACTCTAAATCATAATGAGTCGCAAGTGCCATAATTATTCTGAATGAATCCTTAGAAGAGACAGGTGAAAATATTTCATTATAATCAATCCCTTCTCTTTGAGTGAAACCTTTTGCCACAAGCCTTGCTTTAAACCTTTCGATATCACCCTTGGAGTCACGTTTGGTCTTATAGACCCATTTGGATCCAACCACTTTGGCTCCTTTGGGAATTTCTACCAGGTCCCATACATCATTTCATCTATCATAGCATTAAGTCATTCAGACGAATATTCACTTTGTATAGCTTCTTTAAATGAGGTGGGATCATTATCCAACACTGACTCATTGATATCCTCACTCATATAAGTGAAATAATCATCAAGAATAGCAGACTTTCTAGTCCATTGTGACCTTCTGAGAGGTTCATTATTTGGCACATCATCAACAATTTGAGGCTCCTAAGTATCTTCAATTGAAGTATCATCATATGTAATATCTGAAATAATCACAGGAGTCTCAACAGGATGCGCAATATTAGTAGACACCGGAAAAAAAGGGTTCTTGAATTATTGGAGCTGGGACATATACCCGTTTTTCCTCCAAAATTATTTCCCGGGGTGTTATGCGCCCCCTCATCATATCACTTTCCAAGAACACAACGTGTCTTGTTTCAAAAAACTTAGTTGCCTGACTTGGACAATAAAATCGATATGCTTTAGATTTGTCAGGATGACCAATAAAATGGCAACTGACTGTCTTGGGGTCTAATTTCCCATAACTGGATTAAATATCCTTGCTTCAGTAGGACAACCTCATACATGAAAATAATTCAGGGTTGGCTTCCTCCTAGTCCATAATTCATACGGTGTTTTGGGCACCGATTTACTAGGAACCCTGTTAAGAATATGTGCTGCTGTTTTAAGGGCTTCCATTCATAAATTCACAGGCAGAGTGGAGTGGCTTAACATACTCCGCACCATATCCATAAGTGTGTGGTTCTGCCTTTCAGCCACCCCGTTTTGCTGGGGTTCGCCTGATGCTGAGTATTGGGCTACAATGCCATTTTCCTGTAAGAATTTTGCAAACGGTCTAGGGATTTGGCTATAAGAAGTATGTCTGCCGTAGTATTCGTCACCATGATTAGATCTTACAACTTCAATCCTTCTATTATTTTGATTTTCAACCTCACTTTGAAAACCTTGAACTTGTCTAATGCCTCTGATCTTTCTTTGATAGGATAAATATATCCAAAACGGGAGAAATCATCGGTGAATGTTATAAATGAATTGAAACCATCCACCGATCTCACATTAAACGGACCACATATATCCGTATGAATTAATTCCAAAACTCCCGTGCTTCGGTTTGCACCTTTCTTAATTTTCTTGCCATATTTTCCTTTGATGCAATCGATAGAATGATCAACATCCGCATCGGAAAAATCAAGAGAAGGAAGAACTTGGTCTTTAATGATATGCTCAATTCCCCCCTCGAAATATGGCCTAAACGATAGTGCCATAATTTCAAAGAAGTCTCATTATCATTGCGTTTATGTTTGTACTGACGTTCACATTTGAGGTAGAACCCACATTATTTATATCATCAAAGAGAGAAATTACATAAATTTTGTCTTGTTGGTAGGCAAGATCACCAACATTATTATTGTCATACATAATTATACATTGCTTATTCCCAAAGTGACACTCATAACCATCATCATCTAAACATGAAACAGAAACTTAGTTCCGTTTCATCGAGGGTACATAGAGAACATTATTTAGCGAAGCTTAGAACTGGTATAGAGTATGAGAGTGAAATCTCCAAGCGCCTCGGCATAAGCTTCAACAACATTAGAACCTCTAATTGTTCTTTCCCGTCTTTTTAGGGTCCTCCTCATATTGAAACCCTGCAACGAATTTGCAATATGAATTGTTGCACCTGAATCAATCCACCAAGTATTGGTGGCATAATTAACATAAAGGGATTCATCAACAAAAGTAATAATATCAATACGTTTATCTTTGAGCCATCTCTTGAAGCCAAAGCAGCCATTTTGCTTATGCCCACCTTTTCCACAAAAGTGGCAACCATCAGCATCTTTTCCTTCCGCATTAGGTGCTTTTCAGGCTTCTTTTGCTGACAACCTTTTGAAGATTGGCCTTTTCCTTTAAACTTATTAGGCTTAGGCTTCATATAATCATTCACAATTTTTTATACCTTTTCTTTTGTGAATGCGTGAACTGATTAATATGCTAGCCTTAAGCCTTTCTTCTTCTTGCACACATCGCGTCATCATTTCATCAATCTCCCATTTTACATCCATTGCATTATAGTTGATCATAAATGGAGAAAATTCAGGAGGCAAGATGACATGATAAAATGGACGAGGAAACCATTAGAAATTTCCATCTCCATACTCTTAAGTTTGGCAGCCATGTTGCACTTCTTCATACTATGCTCTCGGAGGCTTCCAGTGGGATCATATTTTTCATCAATTAGTATTCTGATAAGAATTTTTGCATAAACTTTAGAACTCTGAGCGGATGCTCAATTTTCGCAAAATACCCCTTAGCTGTCTCACAGTCAGGAAGGGCTCCCTCATACTCTGTGTAATGGAGCCCTTTATCATCATAAGGCACTTGCGATTATAGTCATCCTACTTAGCCTTCATAACATCATATTCCTTCTTGGGGCCATCATAAGTTTCATTATTTTCTTTAGGTGCCTCAGGAGGATCATTAAGGAGAGCATAATCAATATTAAGTAAGGCCATCATGATCTCAAGCTTCTCCTTCCATGTAGCATTATTGCTACCATAAAGTTGTTCTATGCCATTAAACATTCCGGCAATATGAGAGACATTAGTTGCTGCAAAAGAAAATTCAAAATGCTTTGGTAAGCATCATCATCGCAATCAAATTTTATTGATCAAATTCAAAACAGCTTTGGTCAGAGATTAAAATGAACAACAAAATTTGTGAACAAATATTCTTCAATTAGTTTGGACAAATTGATAAATAAAAGACACACTTTAATGATCCTCATTCATTAATTTCCGTCTACTAACCCGGTTCACATCAGTTTTGGCCAGAAGTGAAACGAATCAATAAAAGAAATTTGCGGTTTAAATGCCCGTCAAACAACTTTGGTCAGACTGACAAAGCATAAAAACCACACTTTATTTGAGGATCCATTAAAATTTATTTCACAGCGGAAACATTATGACATAATGATCACAATAATAATAATATGCCATAAAGTAAATATAACTAAGTATAGCAAAAAAATCATAACTAAAAATAGACATAACAAGCATAATAATTTATGCTAAAACAGCGCTAAAGCTTATTTATTTCTGCCCAAAGTTTTTTTTCTCGGGCTAAAAAGATCTAGCGAACTGGGCCGAAACTGGCCCAGCCTAGCTCTTACTCCCCCCCTGTTCCCTCCTGGGTCGCAGGCCCGTTGATCAGTGGCAGGAGCGCCGCGAGCCGTCGGATGCAGATCCGACGGTCAAGAGCGGTCGTGTCTAGAACAAGCCCAACACGCCACCCCTACGCCGCCGCCCCCACGAAACCCTAGTCCCATTAACCACCTTCCATTTTTCCTCATCTCCTCTGTCTCCCGCGACGAGCGACCGGAGAGAGAGACGGCGGCGACGAGCACCACGTGACGGGAAACAAGGCATCGGCCCCATTCGCCACCTTCCCTTTTTCCTCCTTTCCTCTGTCTCCCGCGACGAGCGACCGGAGAGAGAGATGGCGGCGACGAGCACCGCGTGACGGGAAAGAAGGCATCGGCATCGTCCAGGCCTTATCGCCGGTGCCGCGTGCAGCTTTGGACAACGTGTAGCTCCGTCGAGCGGCTCTGGGCGGCGCCCTTTGTGAGGTGACGGTGCGCAGGCGGGCGTCCCCACGTCGGCATTGACGACCAGCGCCAGGTCCGACACCACAGCGGGCTTCAACAGCGGCAAGCGCACGAGGAAGCAACGCCACGGTTCGGTGCGGCGGAAGCGAGGTCGCTCGGATTCGAGCCTGAGCACACCTGCCAGCATAAGGAGATGGCTTCGACGCCGCCGTGGCCAGCGACAACGACGAGTCCCATAAGGTAAACATCTGCCAACTTCATCTTGAAATTAGGGTTAGGGTTCATCCGAAATGGGGAGTTTCGAATTTAGGTTTATGGTAATTTGGGGATTACGTTAGGGTTAATTCAAATCACTCCATCCCCTCTAATCTTTAGCAAAAACCGAAACCACAAGCTTAACTACAGGGGAAAATCATGAAATTTCATTTCTAGGGTTTCAAAATTTGGGGATTTTGCTTAAAAGCTTACTGAAATTCATCAATCCCCTTTAATCTTTAGCATAAACCGAAACCACAAGCTTAAGCTACAACCAGGAGATAATAAGCATGATTACCTTGATCTTGTTGTCCTGCCATCTTCTTCTTTTCATGCTCATGCCATCTAGTGGTTGAGCTGTTTGTGCTTGGTTCTTCTCGCTGTTTCAGTGCTTGGCTTGATCGGTAAGCCAAAGAGTTTTGGATAGTGCTTAGGGGTGAGAAGGAAAACTGAGAGCCGCAGCCTCCCTCTACCATAAAAAAGCTCCTTTTATAGTAGCACTGCACACCAGGGGAACCTGCACTTTGGGTTGTTTTTTGCCTCCGATCAGGGCACATTAAAACCGACCTACTGTAGCACAACGGCTACTCAGGCGAAAAGGTTGACCTAGGAGAGAGTAGCCTAGACCAGCCAAGATCATCTAAATATCCAAGATGTTATCTCTTTCATGGAAGAAAGAAAAGCATCAGTTCGTATTCCTGAATTTGTATTTACCTATAACAATAAAGAGAAATTAGTGGTGGATTTACCAGGGAAGCAACATAGTAAGAAGTTATAGATTAAGTTGTAATCATACATCCTGACTGCTCTATAAAACTTTTTTACTTTATAACTTCTTGTCATTTATGCGGGCGTCCATGACCGCATTATCGTGGTAAAATCTAATTAACACGTATGCAAATTAGTATTCCCCTACAGCGCATATTTCATGTGCTTTCCCCCTTTATAGAGAGAACATTCATGAAGATAAAAATAGGCCACCTTATACTGACATCATCGTATTATTTGCTAAATCTAATAATGCAAAATGATTTATCTCCTAAAACATTAATTCGACTTGCAACATGTTTGCACTGTTGAGTTCATCTATGTGAGAGTCCCCGTATCACACAAATTAGAGTCAGAATTCTGGATGGCAATGGGTACCCGTCCCCCGCTAACCCGACGGGTACCAGCCTTAAATGGGGAGGGTATGGTGGAAAAATATACCCGCAGGTCTGCTTAACGGGTAATATCCATACCCAGCGGGTGTAGCGGAGGCGGGTATGGGGGTGCCAAAACCGTCCCCGTTAACCGCATACCCGAGGACCCCACCTGTCAGTGTTACAAAAAAACCCTAAGTTCCCAGGCCCACATGTCATTCTAAAGAGGAGAAACCCTAAGTGAACAAAACCAGGCGCCCTCCCACTTTCTTTCCTCCCCACCCCACACCGCCCAGCTCTCGTTTCTTTCCTTCCCTCTCTCGTTTCTTCCCCTGACGTCGCCGCCACCTGCCCCTTGCGCGGCTGCTCCTGGGCCGCCGCTCCCCGGGAGCCATGGCTTCCGTGGATATGGAGCGGAGCGATGGATGCTCCAGCGAGGGCCCGGTCGAGCAGCAGCAACAGGATGAGCGTAGCCCCACACCTCCGCCGCCTGGAGATGCCACGGCGCAGATCCCGCCGACGGGAAGCGGCGAGCGGCTAGGCTTCTTGCTGGGCATGCAGCCCTCGCCATCGAGCTCAAAGGGAGGCGGCGGCGCGCACGGCAGACGGCCGCCGGTTTGTGCGGCTGGGAACGGCCGGAAGCGGTGCCGTACGCCCGTTGCTTCGTCCTCCGGCGCTGTCCATAAGAAGGGGAAGAAGAGTGCAGCCGACGACAAGCAGCCGCAGAAGGCCAAGCCTATGGTGTAAGTTGAACAAAATTGCAACTTGTTGGTTTTAGATGCTAGGCTTGTAGATTTTAGATGCTAGGCTTGTAGCTTGTTGATTTAGATGATCCATTTAGTTGCACAGATCTATTTTAGATGTATATTAGCTGTTGTTTGCATCTTAGATGTTTGGGTGGTTAATTATATTTTTCATGTATTTTAGATGAATCAGAGATGTATTTTGCATTTATTGCAGCAGGAAAAAATAGGCTTAGATGATTCATTTAGTTGATTTCATTGCAGCTTAGCTGCTGTTTTTGTATTGGATAATAGCTGCTGATTGTTTGGAGAATAGCTGCTGATTGCTTGGAGAATAGCTTAGCAGCTGTTTTTGTATTGGAGTATAGGTTAGCCGCGGTTTTTTGTATTGGACAATAGCCACTGTTTTTGTTCCTTCTGTTTTTATTTTTGTTGTTTCTGAAGGGGATCGTAGGCAGAAAAACAAAAAAATTCCTAACAACGATAACCTTATACTAGCTAGGATCTATACTATGCAGATATACTATAACGGAGGAGACGGTATACATACCCTTGTAGACCGTAAGCGTCGACGATCAAAAGATCTGTTTCGATAACGACGCGTGATGAAGACGATGGCGGCGATGACGATGGCAACGCTAACCTCATGGTGGTGGAGACGAACTCCTCCAAGCGCCCCAAATGTGGCGCCTCGCAGGGAGTCGCACACGTACGGTGGAGATGACGACCTCCGGGCTCCGATCCAGGAACGAGCAGCGGAAACAGAAGACTTGGACCGGAGAAAACCAGCAGCATGGCGGCATGCGTATGGTGGAGAAAACCTCAACCCGTGCGCAACCCCATTTGCGGAGTCACGTCTAAACGGATGAGAGAGAGAATTTCTGGTGCATTTTTAAAGGCATGGGTGCACCCATATATATAGGTGGAGGGAGGCCGCCAGACCTGCCAGCCAGGCGGTGTGGGACTAAATCCCACACCCACCGGCCAGCATGGTGCGCCGGCCCCTAGGTGGGCCCCATGTGGCCCACCTAGGCCGGCTGGCCCTCCCCCCCATTTTTTTCCTTTTTCTTTTTGGGGTTTTTCCCCTAATGGGCCTCTAAGGCCCATGTATGAAATACAGCCTTTATAAATTTGAAATTAATTAAATAAAAAGATATTTAACTATTAATTACACTAATTAATATTAAATACATATTATCTAATTTATTCCGGCTCCGAAAACTATTTCGTTGCTCTCCGATCTCCATCGAAACTCTCCCGGA
This sequence comes from Poa pratensis, assembly GCA_947311845.1. NCBI lineage: Eukaryota > Viridiplantae > Streptophyta > Magnoliopsida > Poales > Poaceae > Poa > Poa pratensis. Next base: position 31,261,061 of record CAMZMU010000034.1, on the reverse strand, counting down.
ACACTTCCGGTGCTCTCTTCTATTTTCTCTTCTATGTCCTATCTACTATACAAGTCATCTCCCCTTAAGTGTGTTACCCTAGCGGTTCGAGATCTCGCCAGACATGATCGAGACACGCTCTCCGATCAATGACTAATCCGTGGACCTTGGATACCCATGATCAGTCCCTGTGAGATAACGAATAACTTTTGTCGTTCGAACCTTAGACGTCGAGTCTTAAACCTTTTGCCTGGCGATACTTAGTGTGTCCGAGACTCGATCTTAGATATCGTGATACCTAGCTTGATCTCGTTATCGACAGCACTATTCTTTACTCGTCTGTGATATTACGTCCCCGTGACCGAGTCACATGCTTGCAAGCTCATTGACGTAATTTCACCGAGTGGGCCCAGAGTATCTATCCTGCTATGCGGATTGGCAAATCCCGCTCTTGATCCCTCGTCTCAACATACTCCCTTCCGATACCCGAGAGGAACACCTTTATAGTCATACTTTTAAGACATGACGTTTGATGCAATCAAAGTATCTTTCAGAAATAGCAATTAGAGTTGATCTCACGGTCGAATGCGTAACGACTACGTCCTACAAATATTGGGTATGTCCATCACATCATTCTCCCAATGATATGACTCCATTATCAACTGACATCAATGTCACATGATCGGGAAACCTCGATTATCGATTGCACAATGAACTAGTTAAATGAAGGCTACTAGGGACCTGGTTGTTTACGTACCACACGTGTATTAATGTTTCCGCTTAATACAGTTATAGCATGGTATAAAACATATTATGAACAATTAAGATATGATAAATAAAATGTCTTTATTAATTGCCTCTAGCGCATATCTCCTTCAGTTTCTTATTTGTATTGCACAATAGTTGTTGCTTTTATTTTGCTAATTCATTTCAACTGAGTATGTTATATGTTATTTATTCTATGCAGTGGTACAAGCTGTAGTAGCCAAGCCGCAAGCGAACCGGTGAACGAAATTTCTGATGATGAAGTGGTGGAGGTGAATGCTGCAGCAACAGCTAGAAGAAGGCTAACTTCTGATGTGTGGCTCGAGATGAAGAAGGAGTTTGTGCGTGGAGAATGGAAGGGCATCTGCAACTACTGCCACAAGGCGCTTAGTGCATCAGCCAATAGTGGCACTTCACATCTGCGTGACCATCTGAAAGTATGTACTCTAAGACAATTAAAGTTGAAGAGCAAGACGGGAAAATCATTGAGTCAGTCTTCTTTGAGGATGACTGCCCAAGCTGATGGGAAGGTGAATGTAGAGACCTATACATTTGATCAAGAGACTGCTAGAGAAGAGCTTGGTAACATGATAGTGCTGCACTGTAGCCACTTTTTCATCTGCATACAAGGAACACTATCAGGTTTGTGTTTGTTTATGCGTTGCAATGCCTATTTATTTCTGCCATTGTCTTGAGTTTTGAATGATGAGCTAAACTTTGTATTTGTTTTTGTAGGAAGGATATAATAGGAAGACATGACAAGGAAAAAGCCAAGGCAATTGAGTACATGACTATGTTGCAGTCAAGGGTAGCTGTCACCACTGATATGTGGACAGCCGACAGCCAAAATAAGGGCTACATGGCTGTTACAGGTCATTTTGTTGACGAATCATGGAAGCTGCGAAGCATTCTTATGGGGTAGGTGAATAGGTGCTGTTTTTAGAGATGAAAAGGAGCTGTTTTACTGATGAATAGGTGTTGTTTTTAGAGATGAAAAGGTGCTGGTTTACTGATGAATAGGTGATTTTTTTATTGATGAAAAGCTGCTGTTTAATATCTGCTGTTTTTGTAGCTAAATAGCTGCTGTTTTTATTGTTGTCGTTTCATATATGTGCCAGCACCACATACCGGAGATGCCATAGCTGAAGAGCTACATAACACATTGATGGAATGGAATTTGGATGAGAAACTCATGACTGTGACGGTTGACAATTGCACGTCCAATGACCGGGCACTTGAGCTATTGGTGGGCAAAATAGGGAAGTCCAAGCTGCCGTTAGAAGGTACAATGCTTCACATGCGCTGTTCTGCTCATATTTTGAACCTGATTGTAAAAGATGGCTTAGATGCAATGAAATCTGCTACACACAATATTAGAGAATTGGATATTGGACTGCCTCAGCCAAGAGAGTCGAGAAATTTGAGGAGATGGTATAAGAAAGTAAAAATCACAAATAAGATGAGATTAGATTGTAAGACTAGGTGGAATTCTGTCTACCTTATGCTCAGCGTAGCTTTGCCTTATAGAGTTGTCTTTGAAAGAGCCAAAGTAGTAGACAAGCAATATGTAAACTTTGCCTACTTCGGATGAATGGGACTTTGCGGCAGATATTGTACCTAGGCTTAGTTTATTCTATGAGATAACCACATTGTTCTCGGGTAGAGATTATGTCACTGCCAATGTGTTCTTTCCTATGATATGTGAAATCAAGATGAAAATTAGGCAGTGGACAACCTCCAAAGATTTGGTTATCCAAAAAATGTGTGAAAATATGATACAAAAGTTTGATAAGTATTGGACTGATATTTGCTAATGGGCATAGCTACACTACTTTACCCTAGATATAAGAGGCAAATGTTGGTTGCATGTTATGCAATGTTGCATGGCATTGAGCCATCCTCTTATGAATGCAATGATAAGGTTGACGCTGTTGTTGTTGCTAATCTCCAAAAATTGATCAAAGAGTATGAAGTAGAAGAAGATGAAAATCCGTCAGTTGGAGATTCTTCTTTGTCTTCAATGCCGGCTCCTGCCATTATGTCTTTCTTCCATGACATTGTAGCACAACAAAGACCTGAAACAGCTAGAGTTCAAGGCGAGATAGAACATTACTTGGCTGATGACTTGGCACCATATACTGAGAAATTTGATGTGTTGGATTGGTGGAAAGTGGCTGGCACAAGGTACCCAACACTAAGGAAGCTAGCAAGAGATATATTTGCTATTCCAGTCACAACGGTTGCTTCAGAATCTGCGTTTAGTATGAGTGGCAGAATAGTGAGTGATCATAGTAGCCGGCTTACTTCCAAAATGCTTGAGGTATTGATGTGTTAAGTACAAAGGTGAGCAAATGATGCATTTTTTTCTCATTGATCTCTTATGTTTCTTCTTACTTATGCTTGTGAGCAAATGATGCAAATTTTGTTTCTTATAGATGCTCATATGGGTGAAGGCAGCTTCTGGACTTGTCTTCAAGACACACAAGAAGAGAATGAGGTTTATTTGTACTCATACGTTGTGTCTATTTGTACCTAAACAGCTTCTGGATGCAAACTTTATATCATTGTGTCTATTATAACTCACATGCTTGTCATTTTTTCTGTAACTAGGACTCATGCATGACCTTGATATGAGACATCCTTGCTGGAACATGTAGAGTTCGAGCTTCGAGGCTTCAAGCTCTTGTTGGAGTTGGACTCGAGCTTCTTTGTCTTCGATGAATATGTTGTCATGAAACTTGTTTGTTGCTGAACTTGTATGATTTGGCGAGCCATTTTTCGTTGAACTTGTATGATTTGGTGAACTATTTGCTTCTGAACTTGTATGATGCGTTGACTATTTATCGCTGTTAATGTGTGATTTGAACTTGTTGTTGAATTGCTTCAATTGCTAGCCTGAATTGTTGTTAAATTGTGAATTTGTTGCTGTGCATTTGTTGATGTAAATTGCTGTCAAATTTTTTATGTAATTGCTGTCATTTTGTTGCCGTAATTGCTTTCATTTTGTTGCTGTAAACATGCAAAAACATGTCATATTGTTGTTCAGTAATAATTTGGCGGGTACCCGGCGGGTGGCGGGTATGGTAGAACTCTATACCCGCTAGCGGGTATGGGGGCGGGTGGCGGGGGTGGGTAGAAGGGGCGGGTGCGGGTATAGGGGTGCCAAACCCGCACCCGTACCCGGCGGGTGCCATCCGGAGTCAGAATGCATACACTAGGGATATCCGGTTTTCCTTTTTTCCACTTCAAGTCATTCCTTCCGAATCTATTGCCTTTCTTCGGAGGGGTCTCGTTGGAGCCCTCCTATATCCTTCCCAACTTAATTTGTGCAGGGCCACCTTGGCAACACCGTGAACACAATGCCAGGTAAGATATTATTTATCCACAGACACTACACCGTGGAGCTCTCCTGTGGGATTTGCCATGTCCAGAGAATGAGTTCACTCAAGAAAAACTGCTATCATCGGCGAAAGGATCTATACGGCTCTTTGTGTAGCTATGTTGACTCTATAATGATTATTGATCAGCATCAGATCTGAAACTTGGAAAAGGGGAAGCGGGTAGTTTTTTTCCGAAATCCAGCCTCTGCATCAAAATAATACACACAACTTATTTATTTATTAAATTATTCAACAAGGTCTTACAAGATAAAACATCGATCATACTGAAGCCACCTACTCGCGACAAGTGTCGCTATACCTACAAGATTGATGGTGGGGATAGCCATGATCAGAGTTGTTTGCTCTGACCTCTCATCTACGCACATCATTCAAAACTGGAGCACCGGTCTAGCAGGCCCTCAACGCGCACCGCATGCGCACGCTATCTAAGCCGCACCCGTCGTATTCCGCGAACCCATCTTCAGCACAGGGATCAACGCAATAATCTTGGCATGCCTGCCGTCGAAGGCACCACGATGCCAGACAGCGCCACCGCCCTGCGCAGGGGTAGTTGAATACACTAATTGTCCCTCGCGTAACCATAATAACTATTGTCGTGTAACTGAGTGTGTAGTGCGTACAACACTGTCACCGGCCATGGATGGATAGATGAAGATAGATTGAAATGGATCGTATCAAGTGAAGATCCATGTTACTGCCGGAGCGGCCCAGATCGTGAGAATGCGAGCACTCAGCTGTTTTTGCTGCATCTATGATGTTGTTGCTATGTGTGGATGCACTCTATGATGCTGATAAAAAAATCAAACAACCGAAAGTCAGAAAATTTACAAGCTAGCTAGCCATAGCAAAATGAGCATCAAGAGAAAGAGTTCGCATGATGGTCCTTAGTTTGCCAGCTTTGCAAAGTTGACGGGAATCTTGCTTAATTTTGGCGCGGCAATTAGGATGTCATTGAGTCGCGGGTAGACGAAAGTGCCCAAAAAGTTGACCATGACATACACGCACGCACGCGCACACACACATTTTTCTAGCTGGTAGAGCTTACCGACTACCGAGAGAAGACTTTCCAAGTGAACTGCACGTAGTTCAAGGTCAATGCTCCTCAGTCGAAACACTACGTTTGCAGCGACCTCTTTTTTTTTTGAACAAGGACAGGGCCGAAGGCCCTGGAATCTGCATTAGTCAAGCTGTGCGAACGTGATTACAAGAAGGACCCCAAAGAAAATAAAAATTACAACACAGTCCTTCACTTTTGCACACAGAACCCTTGAAAAGAAACTGAAAAAGCAATCGGGTCCTATGTCTTCACCGCCATAGCCAGGCGACCTCGAGGTCCAGGCACCAGCGCCACCACCGGGGACAACACCACTTGGGGCGACACCAGCGAGGTATCCCAGACCGAGATCGAAGATAATCCTCCAGCGAAGGAGGAAGAAATTGCTCGGGCTCACTTTGCAACCGAGCGCGGAGGGCCTCCCTAGGCCATGGATAACAATGGCCAACTCGTGCCGTCGTTTGGGAGCTCCGCCTGAGGATGTTGCATCATCCAGGCTGCACAAACACGCGTGCAGGACTTCTCCCCACCGGGCCGCAACAGCAGCAGAGACCAGCAACTCCCGATCTTCCTCTCTAGCACCGAGCCAGCAAAGGAGAAACTGGGAACTCACCAGATCTGCCAAGTAGCAAGCCCCATCGAGCTTATTCAAGCAGCCGCTCTTGGTTCTGCCTTCAACCCGCGTCATCCACCGAGGAATTTCACCGGAAGAGGGCCTCACCATGCCATAGCCGCTGCTCGGGAGCGGCCAGGCCAAGCGCGAGACAAGGAAAGACGGCATAAAGCCATTCTCCACGCAGGAAACAAACAACCAGGGAAGCAACCCTAATAGTAGATCTACTAGGCCTACAGCTATCTACAACTCCGGCGCCTCTCCTTGGCCACCAGCGGACGGCAGCGCCGTCGGCATGGGCATCGGGAGGGCCCGGCTGCCTTGGGGCGACTCTCAACGGGGTAGGTGCAAGAGGACTCGAGCGAGAGAAGGAAAAGTGTCTCCGCAGCGACCATTTTTAAACTGTGACAACCATTAAATATGAGACTAACCATAAGGAAACTATATCATTGGATTTGTCACAGAATAAGCACGGGTAGTTAGCACTAAGAGAAGACTTTCCGAGTGAACTTTGTTAAATAGCTTCATTAGATCGCAACATTATACTCTCCATGAGTTACCTTCAAGAGTATTTACATTTACATATTTGTATGTACAATATGCAACATTGTTTTCCATGATGTACTAATTCTGTAAATATTTTATCAATCTTTTTCCGTGGAAGATATACATTCCAAATGAACCAATCCATCATATCTGGATTATACCAAATCTTGTTACGTAGATTTGGTTTTGTAGTATGATGAGATGACATTGGCTCAGTTAGCAAGGTTTTTTGGCATTTTTTTAGTCCATCTGAAATTACTCAAGTGGAGGTGGTGGTCAGGAATCCAAGTCTCGTAGGCCAGAACAAGTGTTTGCTCGGCCGGCGGAACGAGCTGGTGATTAGGTTCCTGAATCCAGAAGCTATCCTCATTTAACGTACGGCACAAGAATCATGCATGGTTATCCGGCACTTGCCATTTCCACCATTACATGCAACATCCAGCTGACTACCGCATGTTCAGCAAAGCATTTCGATATGGGAGAAGCAAAGGTTAAGGTGGAAGCTCTTGTCCTGGTGGTGGTTGTGCTAGCGAGCTCCGTCGCAGCGTCATCCGGATGCAGTAGGTCTACATTCAACCTGTGTTTTTGTTTTGATTTGATTGTTTGGATTCTCACATATGTATTGAAGGGCCGTACCAGCCGCCGCTTATGTATAACGAGGCATATGTACTTACGTGTAGTACCCAGGAGACTGCTTATGGCAGGATACGGCCAGCAGCCCTGCAAAGAAGACAGGATCGACCGTCCCAAACCTAGTGCTGGGGACGGCGGCGACGGTGAGCCGGGACTAGAGCCTGCGTTCGGACCGAGAATACCGCAGATGCCGCCGGCTCCAAGGGGCAGGGCCGGAGTCAGCATGGATCCTCCCCGCCCCCGGAATATACCCGGGGCGAACGACTAAACAAACGACATTCTTATTATCATGTGTTGGGCCGTTATACTGTTGTCTCTTTCGTGGAAGAGAAGTATCAGTTCCTATTCCTGAATTCGTATTTACCTATAACAATAAATATGTAGTGGTGGTTGATTTACAACGGAAGCTACATGTGTAGAAGTTGTTTCAGTAAGAAGTTATAAATTAAGTTGTAATCATGCTTTGTGCCCTTACTACAGGAACGAAGAGCAGTGCCGACGGGTTTTTGCCGTCGGCATAAACCAGAATGCCGTCGGCATAGGCTATGCTGGCGGCAGCCGTCGGCATAGCCTCGTCGGCATAGGTGCCCGTAGGCACAGCCTAAAAAGCCGTCGGCATAGAGGCCGTCGGCATTTTGTTTTCCAAAATTATTTGTTCCAAATTTTTCTAAGAAAAATTAATTTTTTTAATTTTACTCCGAATTTTCCAACTTTTGTTTTTTTTTAATTTTGAATTTCTCACTTAGCCACACATTTAATCTCAGGTCAAAGTACTTACCTTAGTCAAACTTCCCGTTCGGTCACCCATCTTCAAATTGCTCCAGCCCAAGCACACTTAACTTTTGTGTTCCTTCCAAATTAGCTTCCAAATGAGATGTTAGAACTTACTGATATTAGTATCCTCCCATGGGTCAAGATGTTACACTTTTTATTGTTTAAATTTTGAAAATTTATTTGAATAAGTAACAATGATTATGTAATAATATTTTTTGAATAAATAACAATAAAATTTATTTTACTTTATTTTCTCCTTTTTACATTAATATAGAATAATTCATATCTTTAAATCCGTAAATCAAAATTTAACAAATAAAAGGTCTAAATCGATTAGAAAAATGAGAGGAATCCAAATATAACATCCATATCATCTTTTTCATCATCTCTATGACTTTTTCCAACATATTTTTGGTACTTGCTTAATAAAAAAAAGTCATTTTTGACACTTAAAAATGAAAAAAAATGATATTTATAAATTATTTTTGGCAACAATGTTTGCCATACCAAGACACAGCTATGTGCCAAATATGGACACATTATCACAAACTATGGCACGGGATGATCATATCTAGGTCATTTGACTCGAAACTTTACATGTCTATAGAAATTGACCTTTTTGTGAAGAAGTTTTTTGAAAACTTTGTCAAAACTCAGGTTTATCATTGTTCCTAGTAACTAGTACACATAAATGGAGTCCATTCCAAAGGATTTCATTTTTTAAGTATTTTTTTCACTTTCTTTTATTTTATTGAAAAAAGGTCAAAATGGTCGGCGTGCCTGTTCATCCAAAGGGGTCGCATTTTTCAAAACTATCGATGGTTCTGTGATATAACCACTACTGGTGTATCTTAAAATGATTTTTGTAAAAATTTCAGAGCAAACTATCACACACTTATAGTTCAAAATTGAATTACTTTCGGAAAATAGGCATAAAGTCATTTAAATAGGCGAAATGAGGTAGAACCGAGAAAATTCCTAATACTGCTGGATATCGATAAAACTAGAAAGATACCCCGCGTGTTGCAGCGGGAATCCCTTTATAAATTATATTGTGTAAACAAAAATGTATAATAGGTACGGTATAATAAGTTTTCTAAATAATATACAAAATTCAACTTGTCATAGTTGAGATACTAAATTTAATCGACATGAAATGAGTGTGTATTATAAATTATTGATGTGGATAATTAGATGGTTAAAGAAATGGATAACGTGGAGTTTTCATGTAAAGATTAATTAATACTATCAATGAAGATGACATGGACAATTGATTGGCTAAGAAAGTGGATGATGTGGAAGTTGCATGTAGAGATAGAAAAATATTAATTACACTTAGTGGGTTTTCCTTTATAAGAAGTATAGATATGGCCTACTTTGTGTGATAATTGGATAGGTGCCATTTTGCACCATATTTGTTGTACTTGCTTCACAAAAAATGCATTTTTGATAATTAAAAAATGAAAAATGATATTTATAAACATAATTTGAAAAAACTCATTTCTGCAACATTGTTTGTCATAACAAGACACACTATGTCTCAAATATGGGCACATTATCACAAACTATGGCACGGGGATGATCATATCTAGGTCATTTGACTCGAAACTTATACATGTATTGACCTTTTTGTGAAAAGTTTTTGGAAACTTTGTCAAAACTCAGGTTTATCATTATTCCTAGTAATTAGTACACATAAAAGGAGTCCATGCCAAAGGATTTCACTTTTTGAGTATTTTTTCACTTTCTTTATTATTTTTTAAAAATGGTCAAAATGGACCCTGTGCCATAGTTTGTGATAAAGTGTCCATATATTGACACATAGGTGTGTCTTGGTATGGCAAACATTGTTGCCAAAAACAATTTTTAAAATATTATTATAAATATCATTTTCCATTTTTTAAGTGCCAAAAATAGTTTTTTATTAAGCAAGTACCAAAAATATGTTGCAAAAAGTCATAAACATGATGAAAAAGATGATATGGATGTCATATTTGGATTCCTCTCATTTTTCTAATCGATTTAGACATTTTATTTGTTAAATTTCGATTTACGGATTTAAAGATATGAATTTTTCCATATTAGATGAAAAATAGGGGAAAAAACATAGCTGTGCCGACGGCAGTCGGCAAAGCCCTATGTCTGATCTATGCCGACGGCCTTTCCTATGCCGACAGCCAGGGCGACGGGCTGGGCTCGTCGGAGCCTATGCCGATGGCCCCGATAAAAAGCCGTCGGCATAGGTTTGGCCGTCGGCACAGAGCAGCATTCCTGTAGTACTCTATGACTTCGTTTCATTGATGCAAGCGTCCACGACCTTATTATCATGGGAAAATCTCATTAACACAGGATGCAAATTAGTTTTTCTCTTCCGTGCATATTCGTGTGTTTTTCCCACATAGAGAGTGTCATGTTTAATGAACCGCGAAAGTCAGGCCTCGAACTCGAGATTGGGGTGTTAGAGGCCTATACTTGGACTCATAAATATAACTCGAGGGGCGTATTCGTGGACACAAATAGGGCTACGAGCAATTTGTTAATAAACCATGAAAGTCAGGACTCGAACTCGAGATTTTGAGCTCTCATACCATTTCATGATGTGTTGAAGTGTATATGTAGATTGCCTAACCCTTTCGAAAAGTTCGAACTGATGGGAAGGGATAAGCAATCCACATAAACATTTCAACATCCTCCCTCTTACGTGTGACAAGGAAGACAAGTCAATACGTGTAAGACTAAGAGGTAGGCTCAAGACGCCGTATACCTGGACATGGGGGCAACACCAATTTTAGAATAAATTGTGTAAGTCAGGACTCGAACTTAGCTCTGATACCATGTCATGTTTAATGCACTAACTAATGCAACCAAAAGTCTGAACTGATGAAAATGCTAGTGCAATCCACAATGGGGCCTTATCCCCTGGTCATGGCCATCGCCGGCTCACTGGCCGCCTCCAGAGGTAGCGCCTAGTGCGCGCGCTCTGGACGCCGCCTTATCCTTCCACCAACCTATTTACAGCGTGTAGAACAAAGCGAAGACCCTCGCCTTCAATCGACGCCACCACGACGCCAGACAGTGCCACCCCTGTGCGCGTCCGTCTCCAAGACGCTGCCGATACTCGCCGTCATTGATGCGGAAGACGAATCACCGCTCCACCACCAGACCCCTCCACCCAGAACGTGCTCCAAAACGATGCCTCCAAGAGGGTGAACAAAAGTGAGAGTACAGCCATTGTCCGATCCAGCAGACTCAAATCTAGTGTTTCCCCGGAGCTCTAGGGTAGAGGCTTGAGGGCCGCAGCAATAACACCTTCAACACGGTAACGACGCTCGTTCGCATTAGAGCCCGATTCTCGCCGACCGCCGGGATCCAATTTGTGCTGCCTCATCACCTAGGGGAAGGCGCCGCCAAGCAACAGTCGCCCCAAGGGATCAAGCCGTCGGAGAGGGATCCATCTCCACCCTGCCCCGCACCGTACCTTCGATCTACCGCCTTGCTCAGGATTCACCACCTTCACGTCATTAGCTCGTTGAAGAAACCCCGCCGCCGCCATGTTGCAACGGCTTCAGCTGGCAGCACCAGCCGGCGGTAACGAGGAGAGGGTGGAGATGGGGAGGGGCCAACGGTTGGGGGCTAGGGTCCCCCCTATCGCCTCAGCCGATATGTGAGGGGTTGTGGTGTTCCTATCTTGTTGTCGAAAAGAGTGGGTCTTGGTGCTCCTCTCCAATGGAGAGAACGTGACCCTGAGAATATTTTTTCTGTGGATGAACTCTATGTTGTTGTTGTGCTATGTTGATGCACTCGATGCTGAGCTGGCTGCTTGTGTACGTTGAAGCTAGGCTTACCTTTGGCCCTGCAATGATCATAAGTTCAAATATATCCTGATGGAGTCGGATTATGGAGTATCTCGCTGATTACTTCGAGAATGATGGATAGGTCTATTCTGCCACAAGGGTGGCTGAAGCAAAGGAGCTGCTAGGTGGACCTACGGCGACCATAATTGGTAAGATTAATCGAATTCAGAACAACGCTAGCCATATATCCTAGCGTTTGTGGGTTGGATACAGTCAAGGACGAATCTAGAAAAAATTGTCAATGGGGCCATGGCTACATTTCATGATTTTCATCTATATTGACTGGTGTCATCTTCTATAAAAACTCATTAGCTAGTGCTAAACTGCTAACTAGTGAAGATTTTGGTGTTTTCCATTGGGTCAGCTGACCCAACGCTTACAAAGCAGCTCCGTCCCGAACCACTTGTTGGTTAGGCATGTATCCTATAGAACTTGGTGTTGAGAGCACCCTGCCTTCTGATAATAAAAAAATCGCGTTCCAACCCAAGAAAATAACTTGGAACAACAACCGAATGCCCGAAAGTTTACGAGCTAGCCAGAGCCAAATGAGCATGAAGCGAAAGAGTTGACATGCTGCTGAGTTTGCCAGCTTTGCAAAGTTGATGGAAATCTTGTGTAGTTGCATAATTTTGACGCCGCAGTTAGGATGTCATTCAGTCGCGGATATGACCAAAATGCCCAAACGTTGACCATGGCACACACATTCTTCCAGCTGGTAACTAGTAACAAGAGAAGACTTTCCCAGTCAACCACTCGTAGTTCAAGGTCAATGCTCCTCAGTCGAAGCACTACGTTTGCAGCAACCATATTCGAACTGTGACAACCATTAAATGTGAGACTAACCATAAGAAACAATATAATTGGATTTGTCACAAAATAAGCAGTGGTAGCCGTAGCGCACTGAGAGAAGACTTTCCGAGTGGACTTTGTAAAGTAAGCTTCGTTAGATCGCAACATTATACTCCTACCCTCCATCAGTTAGCTTGAGGAGTATTTACATATACATATTTTGTTGTAAACTAGGCAACGTTGTTCTCCGTGATGAACTAGTTCTGTAAATCTTTTGTTTATCAATTTCCATGCAAGATATCCATTGCAAATGAACCAATCCATCATATTTGGATTATACTAAATTTTATTACATAGATTTGGCTTTGCAGTGATTATGAGATGACATTGCCTCAGTTAGCCCATCTGAAATGTTCCGGGTGGTGGTGGTCAGGAATCTGAGTCCCGTAGGTCAACACGTGAGTTTTCTCGGCCGGCGCGATCAGCGAATATTAACGAACTGCTCGTTAGCAGTGCATCTTCCTGAATCCACAAGCTATCTGGTAGTTGACCCCATCTTATATTTACTAATTGGAGGCACCGTACGAGGCTCCACGTTAATCCTGGAGGTAAGATGATTTCGTCCATCGGATTTGAATAATCATCCTTTAACAGCCGTTCAATAATGTCGGCCCGACCTGTTCCACCCGCGCGTGAGATAGACTTCCGTGATAATAACGTCCAGGTCGTGGGTTCGATCCCAGAAAAATCGATTTTGTTGTCTAAATAAAAGTACGTCCGCGTGGATGGATGTGAATCATCAGATCAAGCTCTCGAATTCATATAGCTCCTCCTGAAGTTCAAGACCTCGCCGACTCAATCTCTTACTCGCATCGCTCCATTTGCCACCTCCAATCTGCATCCAATCGCACCTCGGCCTTACGTCCTCTGTGCCATGGTCGAAGGAAGCCAAATCCGCAGCCCCATCATCTGGCTTGGCTGCGTGCACAACGGATTCGTCATTGCGAGTTGAGAGCTGCAGATCGAACTTGAAGAGGAGTCTACGATCTAATAAAGGTCGATCGTGTTGTGTAAGTTCTAAATCTCCTCTTCTTACAATTTTTTATCACGTTACAATCTATGACTAGATCGATTCTTTCTAAGTCTATCACTTGATCGATTTTTTGTAAGCTACCATGGCGCGCGTGACGTTTGAGAATCCAGAGTGATGTTTCCGCCCCGGCCCCCGGGACGTGCTGTTTGACACCAATCTCTAGAACAAATTAACAGCCAGAATTATCAGCTGTTTCTCTATGTTACGAGCCGCACGCATACTTGAACCCTGTCTAAGTTTTTATTTCCAGTATCAGTGACATATGCTAGGAATTGAGCCTCCAAGCACAGGCGGCATGCATGGATGAACTTTTACGACCCTGAATCAAGTAGTACGAGGATGCGTGCCAAGTACTGATGGCAAGGACTAGCTGCACAAGAACATGCAAGTCACTGTCATGGAAATAGAGAGACGGCTACTGGCTACATGCGCATTGACGTCCAGTACATGGATCCCCACCGTCTATGTCAGGTGTTTCTGAACATTACCACTAATGTAAGATTTTATACATTACATCTCACGATTTTCTATTTATAATCGCGTATGTAATATACTTTTTCCTGGCCTTGCATAGCGAATCCTCATGTATATGAATATGCATGTTTAATCATTAGTGGGTGGTCGATATATTTAACTGAATCGTCTGTGTACTTAAGATGTTGTAGATGATAAAAGGAAACTGTCTTAAACATTACTTTATTCTGAACTGAAAAGAACTAGAAATTTCAAAATTATATAAAACTAACCTGTAGGCATTAACGATTTTTGAACACCCGGCTGCATTTAGTCAGGCATTCACACTGATCTTGGTGGCTATGATGTGAAATATTTGATTAATGACTAGGAACTAGAAACTAATATTATATCATTCATGTAAAGTGATTAGTGTTCTAATATAAATTTTCCATTTTAATGGCTGCATTAAGGATTCAAGGCAGGATAGTCATTAGATACAATAATTATATTCTCTCTATTTCAAAACCTAAGATTAAGACTAAGAGCTAGAAGTGTCATGTTGTATGAGATGTAGTAGCAGAGCGTGAATACAAATAATTTAGCCAAGATGAAATTGAAACAATATACATATTTTGGCCCTACGAATTACTTTGCATACTATTAAGTGGTCTGATAGTAAAATATATCTTCATCGATACTCTAATGTATTCAACTTTCTGAAAAATAGTTCTCACACAAGAATTCCGTAGGTTAATGCACAAATATTCATCTGCCCTATAACAAGCCCGTGCAGATGCACGGGTTATGACAAGATTAGAGCCTCTTTTGGTCATCCAAAAACACGCCTTTAGATGGGTTTTATATGGGGTGTATTACTAAATGTATAAACAAATTATGTTGTTGCAGAAATCACTTGAGTCTCCACTTCCATGTGAATGGATTTGATCCTTTCTCTACAGGCTATGTATGAGTATCCCTCCTGTGTGACACAAAATGAATCAATTTCCACAGGTAGTTTCGAATCCAATGTGCAGAAAGATAGAGGGAAAGCATGCAACTTATTTCAGTGATCAGTGAATGTATAGAAATGTTCTCTCCCATGATTAAATTCTCAGGTCATCCTGAAACTTCTTATTAATTGCAGCAATATTTAATTTCACTTTGTTCGTGGAAGGTTTCTTAGCCAGTTGCTTTTGCTCATTTTTTTTTCACGTGTATAGGATAATTTTAATTGCATATGACAACAAAGTTGGCCATCTGCATCCAATAGATTCATCTATACCACTATATTCAGTGCCTTTCATATATATCATGCACACATATCACTGTGATGGCTGATTCTGTAGCTGTTCTTATAATATTTGATTGATTAATTATTTCACTAATTATTTCTCAGTTCTGCTCATTATAGCACTTGACCACGGAATTTTTATGATTATCTGTTCCTGTAGTGACAATGTATTTTTTTTCGAGCATGTTCAATCTTACCATATTCACACAGTAGCTATGATCTGCTCACACGAACCTACCTATTTCTGCACATCTTACTGATCAGTGTCGAAATATTATCTTATTGGCCTTTAGATTGTACTAATGCGATCATTCTTTTAGCTTCCTAAGAAGATTGTTAGTATTACTGGCTTCCACAGGAAAGAATAATGTAGCAACTTAAATATAGTGCCAATAGTCTTTGCATCATATTTGTTAGTTGCAGTAAATCTAAATTTTAAATCGAGCTTTGAAATTTGTTTTAGCATTCTTCTTGAATTTTTTTCCTGAAAATGATTCGTATTACAGGCTTGAAATTATTTGTAACAAGAGTTTAAGATAACTTGATTCTGTAATTTTTCGGAATGTTGCGGTGGAAGAAATTCAAGATGGTACATTTAGCGTGTGATATTTATGTTTCCGATACAAGATGTCTGATTCTATGCTTGGTATATCTATACGTCAAAAGAACTAGACGCACTCAAAGCTGCAACTCATTTAGAGATTAGAGTACTTTTATGTATCTGTTTTCAGATGCACGTAATATATATTCAGAACATGTTAATTAGTGATATGATATATATCCAATCAAACTTTTTTTCCTCCACGAGTAAGGTAAAAGTAGTTATGCTTACGAATTATAGACTTCATAATATTTATAATGATTTTAACAACCTTTCATAATATATTTATTTGTACTAATTGCTAGCCCGTGCAGTCGCACGGGTTGCCGACTAGTATCACTAATCACGTACGGAACAAGAATCATGGTAGTGCCACTCTTGCAATATCTATCATTACATGCACATCACAGCTACCATGGGTATGTTTCATCTATAAAAGAAGCCTAGTTCCACTTCAACATACATCCAGTACTGTACCACACGTCCACACAGCAACGTGCTTTGCTATCGTATCGTTCACAGTTAAGCATTTCGATTTTTTTTCGATAAAGTAAAACATTTCGATGGGAGAAGCAAAGGTTAAAGTGGAAGCTCTTCTCATAGTTGTGGTTGTGCTAGCGAGCTCCGTCGCACCGTCATCCTCCAGATGCAGTACGTCTACATACCACCTGTGTTTTTGTTTTGCTTGGATCTTCATATGAGATTTGAAGGGCTGTCTACCAGCTGCTGTTTGTGTATAACGAGGTATATGTATGTACACCCGTGCAGTTCCAAGGAGACTGCTCATGGCAGGATACGGCCAGCAGCCGTGCAACGAAGACAGGATCGACCGTCCAAAGCCTAGTGCTGGTGACGGGGGCGACGGTGGGCCTGGAGGAGAAATGGGTGGGTCGAGGAAGCCGCGGATCCGCCGGCTCCCATGCCCAGAGGCAGGGCCATCAGCGATGCTCCCCGGAATATACCCGGGGCGAACAACTAAACAAGCAACATTCTTAATATCTTGTGTTGTGTCGTTACATTGCTATCTTTCAAGGAAGAAAAGCATCCGTTCCTATTCCTGAATTCGTATTTTACCTATAACAATAAAGATGTAGTGGTGGATTTACCAAATGAAGCTACATATATCTTGTTTTAGCAAGAAGTTATAAATTAAGTTGTAATCATGCTTTCTGACTTCTGTATAAAACTGTCTACTTTATGACTTTGTTTCATTTATGCAGTCGTCCACGGACTTATTGTCATGGGAAACTCTAAATAGCACATTTATTCAAATTAGTCTTCCCCTTCGGTGCATACTCCATGTGTTTTTCCCTAGCACATGCATACACTATGGGTATCTTGTTTCCTTAAATTCTTTGCATCCTCTTCAAGTCAATCATTTGGGGCTATTGCCTTCCTTCATAGGGGTCTCCATGGAGCCTCCTATGTCGCTCCCAACTTAGTACGTGCAGGCCCACCTTGCCAACATGGTGAACACAACACAAGTTAAGATGATATTTATCTGCAGACACAACACTGAAATGATCGTGAGCTCTGTTGTGGGATGTGCCATGTCCAAAATGAGTTTACTCACGAAAAACTACTATCGCCGGTGAAAGGATCCAAACATTTTTGTGTGTGTTGCTATGTTGACTCATTGCTGCTTATTGATCAGCATCAGATTTGAAACTTGGAACCGGTAGTTGAATACTCTAATTGGCCCTCGCATAGCCAGAATAATTGTTGTTGTTGTGTAATTGATTATGTACAACCAGTGGCGGATCCACTTCTTGTTAGCCGGGTGCACAGGATACCATGTAGAAAAAAAAATCTTTTGTAAAATAGCATTTTTTTCACCATATATGCACCCCATAAAAATGGTTCTTATATGTTGTGACACCCCGGTGCACCCTGATTTCAGATGGTGTAGCTCCGCCGCTGTGTACAACACTGGTCACAGGCCATAGAAGGATGGGTTAAGATGATACATGGATCGTATTGTGCGGAATATGGTACTACCGGAGCAGCTAGGATTGTGCGAGCGATCAGCTATTTTTGTTGCATTTATAATGTTTTTTTTTCGAAATGGGGAACATAGCTCCGGCATCTTCATCGATAATGTTGTCGCTGTGGCTTTTTAAAGGGGAAAAGGATCAGCCTCCACGTCAATAGATATTTTTTCTATGTATGGATGCACTATATGATGTTGTTCTGCTGTGTCGATGCACTCGATGCTTAACTGGTTGCTTGTGTACGTCGAAAGCTTACTTTTGGCCCTGCAATGATCACAAGTTCAGATCATGATGGAGTCGGATTGTGCGGAAGCTATCTCGTTGATTACTTGGAAGATGTGGATAGGTTTGTTATGCCTCGAGGGTGGCTGAAATAAAGGAGCTGCTAGGTGGAATCACGGAGGACAGAATTGCTAAGATTAATCGAAGTCAGGACAATGCTACCCATAGATACTATATATAAAGGGAGGACAAGGCAACGGCCTCTCAGGCCACTTGTTACTGTAGCTACTGTAGCTAGGAACAGTAGCTACAATACGAATCCAGGCCGTCTGATCCCAGATCGACGGACCACACCACCCGCACTTGATCAACAGCCACGCGCGGCACTGAGCTTGCACGCTTTTTGGCGCACGGCGTCACCCGGGTCGACCGGTCGCCTCCGGTTGCCTGCATCGCGCACGAAAATTAGCGCGCCCCTCACCCGGTCACCGCTCACTGCTAGACGGTGGTCCACCGCCTCGCACAATTATTGACGCGCTCTTACCCGGTAAACCCCCTCGAAGGACTAATACATAATTTTAGGAAATCCTAGGGACCTATCTATAAAAATGTCCTCAGACCTCCCCTCTTCCTCTCTTCTCTCTCCCGCGACGTCGTGATCGCCCCCGCCGCCGCAATCCTCCTCGCCCTTCGCCGCCGTCTCCGGCCGCCCCGGCCGGATCTGAGGCCACCGGCGGAACCGCCTCGACCTCCTCTACCTCCTCCCCGACTAAATCGAACCGGGATGCAGCGACCGCCGGAGTCGAGCTGTTCTCCTCCGCTTCCGGCCGTCGGGCGCCATGCTCACTCCGGTTTCCCTCGACCTTCTCCGGCCGCCCCTGACCACAGGTTCGTGCTCTCGCTCATCTGCCGCTTCTCCTGGACCTCTTCCTTCGCTCCCCCTCGCTCTAATTCGACCTCCCCATGCAGTCCGACGTCCGCCGCCGCGGAACTCCGTCGCCGAGCTGTCTCCGGTGTCCCAAAAGGGGCGGCGCCGCTGCGGGATGGTAGCTCGCGACCGTGCGCGTCCGGGGCACTGCCGTGTGTGCCACCTCTCGCTTCAAACTCACGGGGGCGTGCGCGACAGCAGCAGTTCACCCTTCTCCAGGTGATGAATTTTACTGTCGCCCTTGCTTCCGTTGCATGTCTGAATTTGTCCCTTAACTGACACGAATAGGCAGTGCAAAGTGCCAGCTGTATCTTCTGTGTGTGCTTGCACACAACCATTTAAAACCCAGCAGTGAGCACATAGATCTTACTCTCTTAGTTCTTATCATTACAATCGTGTCTGCATTAGGAATTTGGGGCTTTCTTAGATATGACATTCAGTGCGAGTGACCGGGGATTCACAATAATATTTGCAAACATACAATTGGCCGAACTGGTAGGATAGCAATAATTGTTGAAGAATTTGGTCGCAAGGACACCAATTAGCAGTAATGGAGAAAAGAGATTATATTAGAAGTACGAGTCAGTGCAGTCTACGCCTAGAAGAAAATGGGATATAAGTTAGATGATACTCCTACTTTACATGGCGTCATTTGTTCAAGAATTTACAAAAACCTGACATACTAAAGTAATTGTTTTGTACCATATTTTGATTGCATCTTTTTGCATTATTTGGAAGCTATGTTCAGGAAATGTTAGAACTTCTTGATGGTGGGAAACAAAAACCAAGGTGCTAATATTGTTATGGAGCTTTGGATTGTCAAAATTATACTGCTATAAAAACAACAACTACTCTTAATTGTGTACTTCTTTCAATCTCCCTTCAAACAAATTCTTCTCCATAAGCAGGTTTTAAAAAGTGTTAACTTATTTTCATACGGGGCTATTGCTCCAACATACATGCATGCACTATGGCAGTGCTAATGTATCCATATTGCTGTCCCACTTGGTCATTTCAGTAATCGTGCATCTCCTTCAATGTTTTGCTTCTTCAAATGAAATCATTAGAATTTTCCATGTTAGCCTAATTCCTTTGGTTTTAACAAGTTTTGTTTGTTACTGATGTTTCATATAATTTCATAAATTGGTCATCTGATTTTGTTGTCGACTCATAGGACAATGTGCCTGAGGTTTGTCACTTTCCGGAGCCTAATTTTCTTGATCACGGCCCTCCATTAGCATTTGCTCAATACATGCGGAGAAAGATAAATTTGTTCTAATACCAGATTAAAGACAGTTGTCTGTACATGTTCTAGCTGTTCTTATGGCAACTCTTTGTATAGCCTAATTTTATCGAGCACATCCCTGTATTAGCATTTTGTTCAATACCTTGGAAGCAATTTAAGTTTGTTCCAATACAGATTAGAAGATTGATGGTTTGTGTGTGTTCTGACTATTCTTATGGCAACAGTGTAATTCTTCGTATAGCCAATCGACGTATGTATTGAAGTTCATCTCTGTTCTGTTCTTTTTCGTCCGTGATTTCTATTAGCACTGACTTCCTCTATCTGAAGAAAATAACATCAGTTGCGATGGCCACTGCCCACTAGCGCTATCTCTGACAGTAACAGAGCGGCTACACATCATCCTCCATTGATGTGGTTGACAATACACTCACCTCAAGTAGGCTTCTCTTCAATAGATGCACGATGGTGTCTCTGTTAGTTTATTATAGATATGAACATATCACCTGCAAGCCTCATGTCATTGTCTAATTTTGTATACCAAGATTGTGTGTTAGACTACCAACCTTTGTGAATGATAAGAATTTATCCATCGTACCAGATTTTTTTCTTTTGTTTCTCTACATCATACCTATGCGATTGATTGCTTGACTAAAGGATTTGATGGCACAATTGATTAAGAGAACCTCCCAATGTTCGAATCTTTGAATTATTATTATTAATGTAAATATTTTGAAACAGGATTAAATTGTTTGTAGCTGGACACTTACTGTACGTACCTTTACACAGTACGTGCTAAACAATGGAGCATATGCATCTTCCAGTGAAGGGATCATGTAAAAAATGTCTCTGCATAATATTAATATCTTTCAAGTTTATATTCGAGCTTATGGAAAGTTTAAAGGTTCGCGTTATGCTTTACATGTAGAGTGTAATATATATTTTTCCTGCACATTTAGCCGCGCCAGTAAAATTTTGTAGAAATTTGTGTTCCTTTTACTTCACCTAAGGATTACACTGAGTAGGACATTCACTACTATTATATTTTTCTTTTATATCATTGCGCAATTTAAATATTCCCTAAATTGTATTTAATATTTTGTTGCTTTATTATCCAACACGCCGCGCCATCTTGCCTAGTATATCCTAGCGTTCGTGGGTCGGGTACAGCCCAGAACAGCTTGTTGGTTTTGCATGTGTCCTATAGAACTTGTTGTAATCGGTGTTGAGAGTACCCTCCCGTTCTCCAACGCAAAAGAAAAAAAAAACTTCGAATAACTGAAATCCCAATAGTCTAGAACTTAGCCAGAGCCAAATTAGCATCAAGAGAAAGAGTTGACATGATGCTCCTGAGAGTTTGCCAGCTTTTGCAAAATTGATGAGAAGCTTGCGTACTTGCATAATTATAGGATGTCATTGAGTCGCGGGTATGACCGAAATGCCCAAATTGACCATGACACACTCACTATTTCGACTGGTAGCTAGCACCGAGAAAGACTTTCCAAGTCAACAACACGTAGTTCAAGGTCAATGCACCTCAGTCGAAGCACACTACGTTTGCATCAACTTTTTTTTTTGGATCGTGACAACCATTAAATGTGACAATAACCATAAGTACTCCAAGGTGCTAACTAATTGAGGCTAAAAACTTTCATGCATTGGTGGGAGAGGCAACTAGCCAATTGTTGAGAGGGAATTAAATGTAATTGTGCATAGGAGGTGGGAGGTTTTGGGACAAACTGTTTTTAAGATTATGTCATACAAACTAGGACGGAGGAAGTAAACAATATCATTGGATTTGTCACAAAATAAGCACCGATAGCTAGCACTGAGAGAATACTTTCCGGGTGGACTTTGTAAAGTAAGCTTCACCACAGTAGTTTCATTTTTTGTAAAATAAGCACTGATAACAAGCACCTTGGTGGTTTTCGGTTGTTCGTTTTTTCCGTTTCCTTTTTCATTCATCTTCTTGTAATGACTCCCTTCATTGTTTAATATAGTCAGATCTCCCGCGCGGTTCTTAAAAACATATTGAGCTTTATTAGATCACAACAGTGAGTCGGTGTCTACCCTTTGGACTTGACTGTAGTTCCAGCGGGAGATGTCCCGCCAGATCGCCGCTGTGTTGTGGCGGCATACAGGGCAACGAGCGACATGAAGATGATGTGACAGCTATCAGAAGTGATGCAATGGCATCATCCCTTCCGGCGAATCCTTCGTTGTGTTAAAAAGGATAGACAAATAAACAATGAAGAAAACGGAAGATTAAACCAACGGGGACACGAGATTTAACGTGGAAAATCCTCCCAACAATGGGAGAGAAAAAACCAGGGCGCCAGCCAGCAAAACTTCACTATGATCGGGTGAGATTAGAAACGTCGGGGATTTACAACATGCGACTTATCCCAACCGGCGGCTTATAAGAGGTATATATATAGTGGCAAAACCCTAAGTCGGCTGCAGTCCAACTCGGAAACGATCCGTACCGCACCGCGGGAGCTGCCGCCCCCGCACCCCCCGCAAGTGGGCAACCGGCTGGGCTAACTTCTCCGCTACGCTACGGCCCAAGCCTCGACGACGGGCCTCCGCTCCGATTCAAAGTTAGCCTTTATCTTTATATGAATTTATATGAATTTGGATCACATCAAAATAACACATTGGCTACTATTTTGCGTGAACAAGACAACAGAGAGGTGGATGGCGATATTGGTCACTGGCATTGCGGGAGTTTTCTCTTACGGTGAAAACACATGATTTGGCTTTCTGGCTAGATCAGGCATCATCAATGTCCGCCCTGCGTTCCCTTGTTGAACTTGTTGGTTTGAAGTTTTGCTTCGTGAGTAATAGCTATTCTCCTATAGTTTGATTTATGTTCAGATCGGCCAACATCGACGTGCGAGCGGCGATTTACTTTATGGAAGTGTTGTCTTGGGGCGTTGCGTCCTTCGTCGGGTCACATGCTGCTCAGTCCAATGGATTAGGTCAGAGGAGATGAATAAATTGTGGTTAGTGTACATGAGCAGTGGTACAATCTCAGATTTTTGTCTGAATAACGAGGGGAAAAGAAAGTACCTGATGTATATATGTTAGCGTAGATTTTATGCAGTAACATAGGATAGGTAAACAACCTTATACATCTCATTAGTCAGTGTACAGTTTGTACTTTGAGTAGAAGTAGCACAGCCACAACTGTTCATGGGCCAATCTTACACCAATCAATATCGGCATTGCTCTTCCAGTGCGACGGTGTTGGCTGTGGTAGATTTACGGGCAACGATGGGGATTTAGCCATCTGATAAAAAGCAGGGTGACGCCGTTGACCCCCAATCCGGCAATGAAGAGACTCGGAGGGCTTCTTCGACCAATACTTTTTATTGGGTTAGATCCATTAATACGGGGATGGTGTCTACCGCGGCTCGTTAACGCCTCATCGTTGAGGGTTTCTTCAGTGCCAAGATGTGGACCAATTGTTGGTACAACCTCCGATCCATATTAATGGACTCAACTTTATCTAGATACGGATGTATCTAGTTAAGTGTTTAGACTAGATGCATCCGTATCTAGACAATGTTGAGACCATTAATATGGATCGGAGGGAGTACTTTATTTATGTGGGTGCTTAATAGTTGCAACGAGTGTGGTATGCACCGTACAACCCTTTGTACCCTCCTAATTTTATTACTTGTATGTGTATCAACTCTGTATTTTACAAGTAATGTATGCCTACAGACATCGTCAAAGAAAAAAAGATCGACACACGGTGCCTCCGCGCTGCTGAAGCTTCTTGGCTTGTGTAATGAACTAAGAATATTGCAACAAATTGATCTGTGCCAGCAATTGATGCTTGTCGGTTTTTCATGAACCATACATTGTTCAGTTTCATGAAAAGATGAATAAAAGCACACGTAGCCAAATTCGACATCCATTCCAACGACATGAAAGGTAAGACATGTAGACAGCGAAAATGATGGCCGTGGAATTTGGAGTCTGCCGGGTGCATGTGCCGCCCGGAGCATCCTAGCATTTTCCGTCCTAGAGCTCCATGGTTTCATTTGTGTGGCTTGTTCAGACAGGGACACAGATACAATTGACGTATGGATGATGGGGGACAATCAGGATTGGAGTGTGGAATATCATATAGAGCTTGGAATGTTCTTCCCAGAGTACACTTCCGACATGACCACACTTATGGGTATCAATTCAGTGGATGGACGCATTTTGCTCAACACCGGACGGTCATTATGCTACTACGATCTACTCCCTCCGTTCCATTTTAGTTGACTCACATATATCTACGTATGGATGCATTTAGTCATGTTTTAGTGTTAGTTACATCCATATCTAGATAGATGTAAGTCAATTAAAATGGAACGGAGGGAGTACGATCCAAAGACTGTGGCGTTAGAGATTATCTATACCATGAACAGACCACAGGATAACCACAGGTTCTGTGTTGTAATGTGCCAAGAAAGGTTACTACTCCCACGAAAAGTCACTGTGTAGCCCGTGCTACACGTAGTCCGGGTTTTTTTATTTTTTCCGAATCAATATTTTAAAGGTTCAAAAGATCCGAGAAAAATCATAGAGTTTGACAATAACGTATTCTAAGGTGCTGCACGAAAAGTTTTGTATTCCGGCCTACATGAAAATGACAAATCCTGGTAAATATAAAAAAAGTCGAAATATGTATTGTTCACCACCTCATATTTAGAAAATTTTCATTTTTACACAACCTAAAATACGAAATATTTTGCATTGAGTTTTTGCAAAGTGGTAGACGTCATCATTATCTACATCTAGGATTATTTTCAGATTTTTTTTAAACTTTAAAGTATCCATTTCAAAAACACGGGCTACATTTTATTTTTGAAATGAAGGGTGCGACCCCAGCCTCAGCATCGAAGAGATGCATACAGCTTTCTTTATTATTTATTCAACAAAGGTCTGACAAAGAACATACATCAAAAAATCCAAAGCCACGGCACAACACCTACAAACCCGACAATGAGTGAAAATCATGTCAACAGGGCCTTATGCCGTGAAAACGCGAAATCCACCCATCAACTAGGAACCGGGAACAAGTCGCATACCCCAAGACACCCTCTAGGCGAAACGAGAGCGGTCATCCGGTCTAGCAGACTCTTAACGAGCACCTCAAGCACACGCTATTGAAGCCATCACCACCATTGATACGCCGAGCAATCTTCATGGTTAAGATCCGCATGATACTTGACAGGCCTGCCGTTGACGCCTCCATGACACCCAACAGCGCCTCCACCCTGCGCTCGCCCATCAAGATGCATTCATCGGCGATACTCCGCGGCGCCATGCAGCCAAGACCCGCCGTCGTCGACGTAGATGATGCCACGCCACTCCACCTCGCGAACACCACCAGCTGCCATTGGTCCCGCAAGCCAAGTCCAACTCCCACACGTGGGGAGAACGACGATATGCACCGTCAACGTTGGACCCGGAAACCAGGTCTAGGGTTTCCCCCGGAGATATTTGTGCGGGAGCGCGAACTGCATCACCGACGATTTCAACAAGGTTACGACGCCCACGGACGCCGCCGTCAGAGCGCGGTACTCACTATCACACGCCCACCTTGATCCGGATCGGCTTGTCTGCCGAACACTTCACTCGTGAACTGCTCCACCACATGAACCAGCCCCAAGCCCTAGGACGCCATGGAACCGGGCCACGAGAACGCCCCGGCCGCCGCCAGGATCGCCTTGCCGATCGCCGCGTCACGCTGCCCCCAGGAGCAGATCACCGCAGGGTCGCTGGAAATCTGGGAGGACGAGGTTGAGGGAGAAGTGTCGTTCTTTCCGATCGCCCACCCCCCCCCCCCCCCGAGCAAGGACGCCCGGCGAGGATCTCCGCAGCCCTCGGTCGCCACCTCTGTAGATCCAGAGCGAGCCCGTGATCCTCCTCCAATCGACGGGATCGTCATGAAAAAACGGGAGAGACGGCGGCCTGGGGGTATAGCCCCGTCAGCGCCACCACCGGAGTCCGCCCAGACTTTGCCGGAAGCGCCTCAAACGGCGACGAGACGCCGGGGGAGGAGAGGAGAA
This sequence comes from Poa pratensis, assembly GCA_947311845.1. Lineage (NCBI taxonomy): Eukaryota > Viridiplantae > Streptophyta > Magnoliopsida > Poales > Poaceae > Poa > Poa pratensis. The sequence goes on along the minus strand of CAMZMU010000034.1, from coordinate 31,234,754 downwards.
GGCGGCGACGGCTGCCGATTGGAGTCGCCCCCGTGTCGTCAGAGGAGGCTACATGTAGCTCGTCGTACAAAACACTGCTCTCCCAGCCTTTCTAGATTGCCAATATCAATGCACCGGTTCGGCAAAGGGTTCTGCTTCGGTAGTTCGGTACGATTCCATTTTCGACTACAGAGACAAATCGAACGTGCAGATTTAAACATTGGAAGTAAAGAGTAATCAACGCTCACAAATACCACAGCTGTGCCAGGGCTCATGAAAAACACAGCTGCGTTATGGGTCATCGCTGCTACCCAAACGGATAGAACTCCCTGAGCTCAACACGCCTCTTGCAGTAATCAATATCGACATATGGTGCCCCCGCGGCGGTAATGAACTAAGAATATTGCAATAAATTGATGCTTGTCGTTTTTTTCACGAACCAAACATTTGTTCTGTTTACATGTGTTATTCTCAATAAAATAAGTTCAGCATGACGTGGTTTAAATAATCAGTGGGCAATGAAGCTCATTTGAACACGGAACGATGAATAAAAGCACACGGCTCAAATTGGACATCCATTCGAACGACATGAAACGGCAGACGTGAGACGCACAAACGATGGCCGTTGAAAACAATGGACCGCATCCGGCATCCCTTTCATTTCGCCAATAGGCATCAACTTACAACATCCACGACAACTATGTATACAACATCGGCCACCAGAGTCCAGAGAAGACGGCGATGACCCATGGGCACGCACGTCCGCCCAATGCTCGCAGCCCCTCCATGCAGCCCAGATCACACAGCCGTGGCACTAAATTACATATGTATTCACCTAGCGTTAGTTGCAGCTCCATGAGTCGTCAGGACGTTCACGTCAGTAGGGACGGGATCAGTGGTACATGTCAGCTATAGCCGCTGTCCAGATGATGATTGGGTTCGCCTGTGACGAGACTGCCCGAGGCACATCCTCAGCCGCTGGGAGAGGCTGTCCCCCATCTCCTCCCTCTCACGCTTCAGCTTCTTCCAGAGCGCATGAATCTTCTTCTCCTTCGTTTTCGGGGGCGTCGATTTGGCCGTTTTCCTCTGTTCATGTCTCAGCGGTGTGGCCAGAGCCTTTACCGTCAAGTTCTGCGGAGCAAATTACCAGGTGAGGGGTACTTTTTCTGAATTGATTTAGTTTGTTAGCAATATTGTTGGAAAGAAGTGACAGGCGTTACTTCCATCAGGGCATAATAGCACGTCCAAATAAAGGGAAACACATGGATCATGGAAACCTTGATTTCTTAAAGCACCTCTTGTATGTAATGTGCCTACTTACGTCTTAGGTCTAGGACTGAATGGATGGACTGAAAGGCAAGAAACTTGGGAAATGTACCTCATGCTTATCATTAGTGCCACCTGGGGTGATCCCTCACTGGCCACACCTAAAGATGAACATCTGCCCCAACTTTCTCTGTTAGAGCTTGTGTATGAGCAGGACTCCTCATTGTGCCTACTTGTTTTATCCTATTAAGAAAGGTATACTCATTAGTTATTACCATCAGAGAGCTTACAAGATGATCCATTTTGCACCATGGAATCAGCATGATACAGGAAATGCATGGAAGTGTTGATAACCGGCAATGAGTACTATGAACACATCAGTACTCCACTGATCACACTTAATGCAAGAAAAGGCAAAATAATTGCGGCGAATGGAGATAATAATGAACTTGACTGCAAAATAGGAAGCTAAAGGCAATTTATATACTTTACCTGCAAATGGTGTTCAACACTATCAGCATCCATGCCCGAGAGGTTATGATTTTCATCTAAAAGGAAATCCTGCATTTGATGGAAATTTATTAGGTTCAAAATACCCCCCCCCCCCCCCCCCCCCCCCCCCCCCCCGGTCCCTAAATATACGACGTCCTAGCAGTTCAAATTTACACTGCTAGGACGTCAGGTCTTATATTTAGGGACAGAGGGAGTAGATGCGAACATATTGCTAACAAACCTACCAAGTCGTCATTCTTAATAGACATCTGATTCGCACTCTCTGATAGCAATTCAACAACTGAAGTTGTAGCTGTAGAAAAGTAAAGCAGTTAGTGAACAACACCTAGTTATAATTTACAAGGAGATTGAGAAAGGGCATGTGCCAGACCATGTGCATCTGTTGATGAACTGCCTGCATCGGCTCTAGCTGCCCTCAGACCATTGATGATCTCAAAGAACAAACTCTGGAAAAAAGAGCAACCAAAAACAAAGGTGGATTACTTGAAAGTGCTTCATTCTAAACAAAAGAATATTGTAATTACCAGTTAGGTGACATAGTAATATTTCATAAATTTTACCTCGTTGGTCATGGTACCAACTTTTAAAGCACCCAGCTTATTTGAGCATGATGCAGGCAACTGAGGAGGACGCAGAGTATTGTAGAAAAATATCGAAACTGAATCATAATATGATTGAGGTCTTGGGGAATTATGATCACCCTCAAATTTTACTATACTTTTATCCCCCTGTACATAAACACATATGTTAAAAAATGGCTAGCATGCTCGTCGGCAAGGAAAGGCGACCGGCAATCCCTATATTATTTTAGATATGATGTGACATCTATTTGCCGGTGAAACTTTACAAAGCAAACTACAAAAGCATTTACCCCATATGCTTCGTGAATACGATCACAGTGGTGAGGCTGAATAAACATGTCATTCAAACCATGTCCAAGTAATGCAGGAATAAATGTCTTGGGAGCAAGCTGATTAAGAAAAAAGTAAACACTAAAGTTAGTTGCAGTTTGAAATATCAAATATGCAGGTAATATTAAAGTAACTGGAAATTAAATAAATCCACAACACTTGAGATATCAATGTTGAATAATCTATGCTATTAGAGGATCGAAGGGCGGGCCTGGCACAGCGTAAGAGATTAAGAGTATCTCCACTTGTGTCCTGGAGAACCTGGGTTCGAATCAGCATCTTTGCATAGAAGGGAAAGGCTGCCTACAAGTTCCCTTCTATTAGAGGACCAAAGAAGTGCCCTTCAAATCCCAGCAATTAACCAGGCAATTGTTATTGGTATGTCGCGAAAGTAGAAACCCTGAGCTGACTAGCTTTCGAAAACTACTACTCCCTCCGTTCCAAATTAATTGACTTCCATTTATCCAAATGTGGACGTATCTATACTTGTAACATGTCTAGATACATCCACATGTGGGCAAATAGAAGTCAATTAATTTGGAACGGAGGGAGTAGACAGTAAGATACCTAATTTAGTTATATTCAGGCCAATTTAAGATAATGTATAAGAAACTTGTTCCAATTTTGGGAGAAGGTGGGAATTTGAAGTTTTGAACGAGTGAGCTTCTCTTGAGTTCTGCATAGAACGTTTTTGTAGCAATACAAGGCAAAAAAAAAATGGGTTCCCTGAGTTTTTGTTGAAATTGGTTAATCAGTAATTGCATAGTATCCTTTGTGAGAACTGGAAAACCCCAGTTCAAAAAATCTGATGCTGGCGCAATGCATCAAATAACGGCAATCTCTTTATGGCCTTGCCACTTTATGAGTTACTAAACACACATAGGTATAGTTTTGTTGCCTGCTCCACCCACCACATGCAACAAAGGGTACCCGCTCATCTATAGCCGTAGCTCGCCATGGCAGGACCTCACACCACGGCAGCCTGGCTCCTGGGGTCTGGTTGCCAAAATGATGCAGGCAGCCAAACATACCGATATTCCTTTGTCATTTACCAGACCTGCTATCTAATCTGAGATATAATCCATTACAGTGCCTGCTGCTTTGGCCCAAGATCGAGCACGTCTTCCTCATGAACCTGCCTGACCGGCTGGTCTAGAAGTGGAACTCCAATGGCACCTACTAGGCGCACTACTGTTACCTTGCTTCCTTCCAGGGCTCCACCTCCTGCGACGCTTGGAAGCTCATTTGGAAGTGCTGGGCGACCCCTCGCGTCAAGTTTTTCCACTGGCTCACCCCCCAAGATCGCTGCTGGAGGGCGGCATGCATGCAACGGCGAGGCCAACAGCATCACCCGCGCTGCCTCTTGTGTGACCAGGACATGGAGAGTTGGAGACCATGTCACACCTCATCACGACGTGCCCTTTCTCGCGCCAGGTGTGGCACGAGGTGCTCTCATGGTTCAGGCTCGCCTTCGGACCGCCCGACGGCCAGTCCGTGCTGCTGGATTGGTGGACATGCACCAAACAAGCAACCCCCAAGCCCTTGCGCAAGGGCCTCACCACCGCCACTTTGCTGATTCCCTGGATGATATGGAAACAGAGTAACTAATGCGTGTTCCACGTGTTCGCCCCTTTATCAGCGATGTGGTCTCCAGGATCAAGGATGAGGCTCAGCTCTGGGCCAGGGCCGGCGCCTCCGGGCTTAGGGTTATCCTACCGACGACATGGGATGTTCATTAAAACCCAAGTAGTGATGACTTTCGCCTCTTAGGAGGACTGTAACCAAACTTCTACATTTTCAATGAAATGACATGAAATGCAAATGATTTTTGTGTTTTCTCGAGAAAAAAATCCATTGCAATGATTCATGGGTAATATACTGCAAAGTATACACCATTGTTTTTATTATCTTCAGTGAGTTTAATTATATCCAGCTATATGTTACAAGGTATAGTTTATGAAGTGCACCTTTACAACATTAAGATCCATTATGTCAAACTTGGCTCTTTTCTGAATGGTCCGTCGCATGTACTGTAAAGCCATCTTAACCTGGAAAGACAGAGCAACTCATTAATATGCAATTACAGCAATGCTCACAAATTTTCGAGAAAATTATCTTAGCGAGAATGCATTGAGGAAGAACTTGATCAAATATAAGTATTTGATAAGAACATTGTCCTTCTATACATAGTAGTGAGAAAACAGATTCCTCTAAACTCAATCATAGAAGTGAAAGCTCAAGATGTAGGAAAGCAATAACTCAACCAGCTTGTCACTTTTGTGCAAAAATTGAGTGTCTGCAAAATATATTTCAGTAGCAGAATCAGACTGCAATGAGACAATTTTTCACAATCTTCTGCAAGTTGAGTTGCAACTAGAGGAATCGTGTGTCCAAGCTAAATTCAGATGGGTACTAATCTGATCGATGTAGTTCATACTTGTCAAGTTCTATCGAAGATCTAAACTTTTGTCTTATAAGATAATATCACATTTAAGTTAACATCAACATTAGTTATTCTGGGCGGCAAGGCACAAAGAAGTAAGTTCAGATGACATCAGCCCTTATATGGGCTTTATAATTTATATACCTTCTGTGTTTAAACAACTGAATGATATTAGTTACATAGTTTATAGTCTTAACGTGATAAAGTGGCACACAACTGAATCATTGGGTAGCCATAATGGCAAGGGAAAACTAAAGACTGGGTGCTGAACAGGAAAAACCCTGATTTTGACAACAGGGCAAGGACAAATATGTGCATTGCCTGCTATACGACAGTGTTTCCTTTGAAAGGGAACAAGGAAGAACCAGAATAATTAAGTCACGATTGCCTAATATTAAGGCAATGCACCTTCCAGCATTTCCATGATCACTTCTTAATGGTTGGGAAGCAGGCTTTGCACACGTACCGTGAATTTAGGAACACGGATTTTGTACACATCCACAAGTTCAAGCATCAAGCCATACAAGTTGGTGAAAGCACTATCCAATACCATGCCAGCAATTGAGGGATCTTCTGCTCCGTACAGTAGGCTGCATAAAAATAAATAGAATATGAGTTCAAGGCCTGAAGATGTTCTTCAAAATCTAATCTAGGAGTTGATGAAAGAACCCAGAATCACTTAAATACACACAATTCTGTTCAATAACCATCTAGTGCATTGTCATCCAAATATAATGAATTGCGTGAAATTAATAGAGATGCGCGAAGTAAAAGGAGCACACCGCGTAGCTAATCCAGAAAGTACCTTGTAACAGCACCCATTGATCGCCCCCAAAGGCCTATACGAGAAACTTGCTTACTGCTACGCAGAAATGATACTGCGCATTTGAGGTCTTCTTTCTAGAAGTAAATTACTGTGAATTTCAGAATACAGTGAACACCAAAGATATGAACATAGAAGAACAACACTGGTACAGATTTTATACCTCGTGCCAACCAAGGCTGACATAATCTCCATCTGATAGACCTGATCCAGAAAAGTCTAGCGTGAAAACTGTGATGTTTGAAGGGAGAAGTATTACGGCAGCTTCATTTGCATCTGCTCTGCATCCGCTGCATTGAGTTAGAGCAAAAGCCTGTTAAATTTTCCAGAAGATATTGGTGATTGCTCCATCTGATCAGGTGATTCACACTACTAAAGAGGAAGTGCGGAAATTTAGAAATTGTACTTCAATCCAATGTGTCAGTTTCACAATGTATATAAATATATAGAAAATTACATAAAATCAGAATCAGAAAACAAAGAAGCACCCTATGCATGAGCAAGCATACGCTAGTAGTGAGCACGTAGGGTAAGTACCTATTTCCATGGCAGTAGATCACACACGGAAGGGCAGTATTTTCTGGAATGAAAGCAGGAACATAGTGGCTGCATTTTAAGGTATGACCCCTTGCATTTGTAAGCTGCCAGGTAAATGTATACCAATAAGGTTATGAACAAAGATGTTCAGGGTTGGTGTCACTTCCCATTGGCAAATGAAAGAAAGAAGAAACCTCGATAATTGGTCTCCCTACTTGCCTCCGAGTCTAGTCGTTTATATTTTCGCCCTGCGAGCATAAACTCTGTCTCCCATAAATACTGGTCTGGATTATAATCTGATCTGCAAATTAGCAACCATTTAATCCCATCAGGTCAGGTGCAGATGCTTAAAATACTTATACCAATGGAAAATGCAAAGTCACAAGTCAACAGTGTATGGAAGTTATCTTTGCACACAGTGTATGAAAGTTATCTTTGGAGCCTACAATACATAACATTGCCGATCTATTAAACAATTAATACACGATTCTCCGTATTTGGTGAGGAATAAAGAAACATGCCTTGGCTCGTGTTGATAATGTAGAACAAACTACACGCATCATCCTCTCAACAAAGCTAAACCTTTAAAGCTAAGTTCCAAAAGGAAGCACAGGTCATAAACATCCCAACCAAAGGGGAAAAGTGCATCATCGAAGAGGGTGCAACAGCCTACCATTTATCTCATTGCCCTTCCTCCATAGGGAAAAGTGGGTGCAACAGCCTAACATTTTTCTCTTTCACTTTTTGGTTTCCATATGTTTCTATTTGGTTTCATATCTAGCCTACCCCAACTTGCTTGCAACAAAAGGCTTTGTTGTTGTAATTGTATTAAGATCAACGTGAGAGGTTAAAGTTACATCTCTCTTCTTTTTGCGGGAGAGGTTAAAGTTAGTTCTCAACTCTATATGAATAGACATCATGTCTGAACAGATATAAGTACAACTACGCATACCATGACAACTTTAATGATCATTACATTGTCCTAGCTCTATCTTTAATGGCACATGATAGTACTGATTTGCAACGAGCGAACAACATAGTCAAATCCAATGTACCATCATGTAAGACTAACTGAAACAACTGCCCTCAGCTTCCTCGCCCACTCTCTCAGACAGTCAGACTTTAAATGGCGCTTGCTTCCAAACTTGACCATTGGTACGCTTAACATGGCAGGCTAAGTGATCTCCGTATCACAAAGTTAAACAGCTCCATACACGAGCATTTTATAAACATCGACCACTTCGGACCTGATGTTGCATGTGTAGCAAACGCTCGATTGTATTTGTATCACGCCCATAATGTTCCAATTTACAATGGCACGCCGCAGGCCAATGCAATACAATGACACGCAGCATGCCAACGCAACGTCATGTCAATTAGCACGAACAACAAAAGCGACGGCATGCGGGGGGGCACGAAGGTTACCTAGGCGGCCTGATGACGAAATTGACGAACTGCTCGATCATGGCGTCCGCGACTCCTATACGACACCGCGTCTGTCGTATGGGGTGGGTGGGCTACAAGCTCTCGCGGCGAACGCGACCGCGGCCCGCCCGACTCCCACGGCCCCAGCTTCTCCTCTCCGAATTCCACCCTGCCCACCCGCGAGAACGCGCCCGAGCCCACCACAGGCGCTACAGGAATCCCCGGGACTCCGAGCGAGCGCAGGCGCGCGCGTCGGATCTGCGCGAGACGCCGCGAGAGGTCGCTGCCGCGCCGAGGGCCCGCCGGATCCGGCGCGGCTGCCGGCGACCCGAGGCTCGGGACTCTCGCCGCGAGCCGCGGAATCCGGCGGGGAGGGCGGCGAGCGGGATGGGGAGGTGGGTGGGCTCTGGCTCGCGGAGGTGGGAAGAGGGGAGGAGCGAGAGGGAGGGAGCAATTAGCCGTGGGAAATGGAGGACGGTAATGAAAGCCGAGCTAATCGGGGAATAAACATGTAATCATTTTTGGACAGGACTACGGAGCGGCCCGCTCGTTAGGGCATGTACAATGGGGTGACGTCAGTCTATTCTTAGCATTGACACGTAGGATATTTGTCTGGTTGATGGAGAGAGAATGAAGAAAGGGGAGGTTGTCTTCCCTTAGCTAAGAGATGATCTCTTATGAGAGAAGGGAAGGTTAATTCCACCATTGTACCATTTGTCTTCTCTTAGAAATACAATTTCCTATCAAAATATAATTAATTCTCATTAATTGTTAGGGATGGCAATAAGAGATGATGCATTGTACAACTAATAATTTTGCCTTCTCTAAATGATGTGGATGGCTAAGAAAATGCGCGACATCTCTACCATTGTACATGGGCGTGCCTTCTCTTAACCGTCCACGTCATTTAGAGAAGGCAAAATCATTACTTGTACAATGCGTTATCTCTTATTGCCATCCCTAACAATTAATGTGAATTAATTATATTTTAGTAGGAAATCGTAGTTCTAAGAAAAGACAAGTGGTACAATGGTGAAATTAGTCTTCTCTTATTTCGTAAGAGATCATCTCTTAGCTAAGGGAAGGCAACCTTCTCTTTCTTAATTCTCTCTCCGTCACATAGATAATTATCCTACGTGTCAACGCTAAGAGAAGGCTGACATCACCTCATTGTACATGCCCTTAGTCCCCCTACCGGCGGCTCCTAATTAAAATGCATGCAGTGACATGTGCGATGATGTTATTCTAGATTCCTTCTGATGTCTAACTTAAAAAAGTTTTATCTCTCAAACCAACAATCCGATTTAAAATTCACTTTCACCGTTGGCTAGTCGCGACGAGATCTACAAAACTAGATCTCATGTTGATATGTTTTGACAACTTTTTTTCTTCGTCAGCAGTTACCAGATTATTATCATTCACTTACCATATTATAATAACTTGGTTACCATGTTCCTGTACACCATTCTAGACCAATGTAAGTCTGCATGATACTACATTTTATGGAATGATATCATCTTGTAGTTCTTGAAAATAGTTGAACTCTTACTTTCTAGTTGTACGTATTATTGTAATGTGTATAAAACGGCTACAAAATTATCTCATAACCATGTACAATTATCATGGTAAGTGTTTGATGCTAATCTGGTTATCATAGTGTTTTAAAACTGTAGCTGATGTGACAAAAAAGTTTGTCACACCCGAATGTAGATGCCACAACTGTCAAAAATGTGTAAAAATTAATCTGATAACCATGTATAATTATTATGGTAGCTGTTAGCTCTAAGTTGACGAGGGAATATCTCCCCGGCAACAGTGCCAGAAACAATGCTTGTACGTCACACGTCAGTTGGGAACCCCAAGAGGAAGGTATGATGAGTGCAGCAGCAAGTTTTCCCTCAGTATGAAACCAAGGTTTAATCGAACCAGTAGGAAAACGAGGTTGCTTCGAAGGTGTTGGTGAAGGAGTGTAGTGCGGCGCAACACCAGGGATTCCGGTGCCAACGTGGAACCTGCACAACACAATCAAATTACTTTGCCCCAACTTAACAGTGAGGTTGTCAATCTCACCGGCTTGCTGAAAACAAAGGGTTAAACGTATCGAATGGAAGATGATGTTTGTTTGCATAAAACAGTAGAGAACAATGATTGCAGTAGATTGTATTTCAGATGTAAAAGAATGGACCGGGGTCCACAGTTCACTAGTGGTGTCTCTCCAATAAGATAACTAACATGCTGGGTAAACAAATTACAGCTGGGCAATTGACAATTGATAAGTGCATATAACATGCATGTGTGAGCTGTGGTGTCTACTATGAGATTCATTTGGGCATTACGACAAAGTACATAGACCGCTATCCAGCATGCATCTATGCCTAAATAGTCCACTTTCCGGTTAACATCCGTACCCCTTCCAGTATTAAGTTGCAAGCAACAGACAATTGCATTAAGTAATGTGCGTAATGTAAACAATACATTCATCCTTGAATAAAGCATTGCTGTTTTACCCCTAGTGGCAACAACACATCTACAACCTTAGAACTTGCTGTCACTATCCCAGGTTAAATAGAGGTTGAACCCAACTATCATGCATAAATACCCCCTCTTGGAGTCACAAGTATTCACTTGGCCAAGGCTTCAACAAGTAACGGAGAGCATGCAAGATCACAAATGACATAGACATGATAATATAATATTCAGCTCCACATAGGTATCAATATAAGTCAGATCCCAGCAAACACAACATGTAGCATTACAATAAGATGATCTTGATCATGATAGGCAGCTCACAAGATCTAAACATGATGGCACAAGTGGAGAAGACAACCATCTAGCTACTGCTATGGACCCATAGTCCAAGGATGAACTACTCACGCATCACTCCGGAGGCGGGCATGGCGATGTAGAGCCCTCCGGTGATGATTCCCCTCTCCGGCAGGGTGCCGGGAAGAGCTTCAGAACCCCCCGAGTTAGGGTTGACGACGGCGGCGGCAGCGAATATGTTCTGGATGAAAGGCTCGGTGTTTTAGGGTTTTCGTCTCGGGGAATAAATAGGCGAAGGGGCGATGTCGGCGGACCCCCGAGGGGCCCAAACCACAGGCGGCGCGGTGGGGCCCACTGCCGCGCGGTGTGGTTTGGCCACCTCGTGGCTCTCTTCGTCTCTCCTTCGGACTCCGTGTACGTGCTGGAAAAATAGGGACTTGGCCTTTTGTTTCGTGCAATTCCGAGAATATTTCCAGAAGTAACTTTCTGAAACCAAAAACAGCAGAAAACAGGGAACTGGCACTGTGGCATCTTGTTAATAGGTTAGTCCCAGAAAATGCATAAAAGTGATGAAGTGTATATAAAACATGTAGCAAATGGTATAATATAAGCATGGAACAGCAGAAATTATGGATACGTTGGAGACGTATCAAGCATCCCCAAGCTTAGTTCTACTCGTCCTCGAGTAGGTAAAACGATAACAACAAATAATTTCTGAGGAGACATGCTTTCACACAATCTTGATCAATATATTGCAAGGCTCATGTCATGAATGAAGTGACTCAAAGCAATGATCTATAGTTTGCTAACAAATAGATAAAGAGTAAACAATGAATCATATAAGCAAAAACTTTTCATGAATAGTACTTTCAAGACAAGCATCAAAAAGTTTTGCATAAGAGGTAACTCATAAAGCAATAGATTCAAAGTAAAAGGCATTGAAGCAACACAAAGGATGATTAAGTTTCAGCATTTGCTTTCAACTTGTAACATGTATATCTCATGGATAGTTGTCAACATAAAGCAATATAACAAGTGCAATAAGTAAACATGTAAGAATCAATGCACACAAAGTTGACACAAGTGTTTGCTTCTAAGATAGAAAGGAGTAGGTAAACTGACTCAACATAAAGTAAAAGATAGGCCCTTCGCAGAGGGAAGCAGGGATTAAATCATGTGCTAGAGCTTTTTAAGTTTTCGAAAGCATATAGAGAGCACAAAATAAGTATTTGAGAGGTGTTTGTTGTTGTCAACGAATGGTAGTGGGCACTCTAACCCCCTTGTCAACCAGACTTTCAAGAGCGGCTCCCATGAAGGACGTTATCTCTACCAGCAAGGTAGATCATCCCTCTTCTCTTTTGTTTACACATGTATTTTAGTTTCTTTATAGATGACACTCCTCCCAACCTTTTGCTTACACAAGCCATGGCTAACCGAATCCTCGGGTGCCTTCCAACATTCACATACCATGGAGGAGTGTCTATTTGCAAATTAAGTTGCTTACTGATAAATCAGGGCAAAACATGTGAAGAGAATTATTAATGAAAGTTGTAATTAATTGGGGCTGGGCACCCCGTTGCCAGCTCTTTTTGCAAATTATTGGATAAGCGGATGTATATGCCACTAGTCCATTGGTGAAAGTCTGTCAGAAGTAAATGACAAGATTGAAAGATAAAACACCACATACTTCCTCATGAGCTATAAAACATTGACACAAATAAGGAGTAATAAAGTTTTGAATAGTTTAAAGGTAGCACATGAAATATTTACTTGGAATGGCAGGAAATACCACATAGTAGGTAGGTATGGTGGACACAAATGGCATGGGTTTTGGCTCAAGTTTTGGATGCACGAGAAGCATTCCCTCTCAGTACAGAGTTTAGGCTAGCAAGGTTGTTTGAAGCAAACACAAGTATAAACCGGTACAGCAAGAATCACAAAAAACATATTGCAAGTATTATAAGACTCTACACTGTCTTCCTTGTTGCTCAAACATTTTACCAGAAAATATCTAGACCTTAGAGAGAACAAATATGCATCCCAAGTCTCAACAAGCTCTACGGTAGTTCTCCACTACTAGGCTTTAACTACATGATGCAAGAGCTTAAACATGATCTACTTGAGAGCTCAAAACAATTGCAAAAAGATCAAATCGAAACAAGACAATGATCTACAAGAATGCATATGTCTTTTCCAATACCAACTACTACATGTAGCATTTTCTTTCTTCCAAACAAACACCAATCAATTTATTTAAACATAAACTCTCCAAATGATAATATAATGCAGCAAGAGAGTATTTATAAACAAGTGCTAACAGCTCTCGAAGAGATGCATGAAAAACAGGAGCTAAAAGCACTGCAGTAGCTAGTTAAGAATACTCAACAAATATAAGTGAAGAACATGAGTATTCACATGAAAAAGCGGAGCGTGTCTCTCTCCCACACAAGGATTGCTAGGATCCGAATTTATTCAAACAAAAACAAAAATAAAACACACAGACGCTCCAAGTAAAGCGCATAAGATGTGAAAGAATTAAAATATAGTTTCACTAGAGATGACCTGATAAGTTTGTTGATGAAGAAGGGGATGCCTTGGGCATCCCCAAGCTTAGACGCTTGAGTCTCTCTGAATATGGTTGGGATGAACCACGGGGGCATCCCCAAGCTTAGGCTTTTCACTCTTCTGATCACATAATATCACCCTTCTCGCTTGATCCTTGAAAACTTCCTTCACACCAAACTCAAGACAGTTCTCATTAGAGGGTTAGTGCATAATCAAAAATTCTCATATTCTGTAATGATACAATCAATCCCAAAGCTTCTGGACATTAGCTACAGCCACCAATGCTTTGTGGAGCAAAGAAATCCACACAAACACAGTAAAAGAGCGAATGCAAAACAAAAGGCAGAATCTGTCAAAAACAGAACAGTCTGGAATGACGAATTTTTTCGAGGCACTTAAGTTGCTCAGATGGATCTGGCCTAAAATAATGAAAGTTGCGTACATATCTCAGGAATATGCGTGATTTTTTCAGAATTTTTGAATTTTCTACAGGGAGATAAGCTCAAATCCGTGACAGCTAAAAATCTGTCACTGCGCAGAAATCCAAATCTTGCATCAACTTTCAATATAGAACTTTACTTGGCACAACATTGCGATAAAATAAAGATACAAAGGAGTTGCTACAGAAGTAACAAAACTCCTTGACTCAAAGAAAACAAAAATAACAGCAAATAAAAACGATGGGTTGTCTCCCATAAGCGCTTTTCTTTAACGCCTTTCAGCTAGGCGCAGAAAGTGAAAATCAAGTGTTGTCAAGAGAAGAAGCATCAACATCATAACTTGCTCTAACAATAGAGTCAAAAGGTAACTTCATTCTCTTCCTAGGGAAGTGTTCCATACCTTTCTTGAGAGGAAATTGGTACCTTATATTACCTTCTTTCATATCAATGATGGCACCAACAGTTCGAAGAAAAGGTCTTCCCAAAACAATAGGACAAGATGCATTGCATTCAATATCCATAACAATAAAATCAACGGGGACAAGGTTATTGTTTACTGTAATAAAAACATCATTAACTCGCCCCAAAGGTTTCTTCATAGCATTATCAGCGAGAAAAACATCCAAATAACAATGTTCCAAAGGTGGCAAATCAAGAATATCATAAAGCTTCTTGGGCAAAACCGAAATACTTGCACCAAGATCACACAAGGCATTGCAATCAAAATCATTCACCTTTACCTTAATGATGGGTTCCCAACCATCTTCTAATTTCCTAGGAATAGAAGCTTTAAGTTTCAACTTCTCCTCCCTAGCTTGCAAAAGAGCATTTGTAATATGCTTTGTAAAAGCCAAATTAATAGTGCTAGCATTGGGACTTCTAGCTAATTTTTGCAAGAACATAATAACTTCAGAGATGTTACAATCATCAAAATCAAAATCATTATTGTCAATGGTGGTGGAACCATTGTCTCCAATAGTTTGAAAAATTTCAGCACTTTTATCAGAAAAAGTTTCAGCAGTTTTAGGCAATTTCAAACGCTTTGCAGAAGTAGTAGAGACATTACCAACACCAATAACATTACCATCAATAGTAGGAGGCTTACTAGCATGTAAAACATTAGCATTTACTAGTGGTGGTGATAGTACAAACTCTAACTATATTCTCTTTTTCAAGTTCTTCCTCTTTTTCCCACCTAGCATGCAATTCAGCCAACATCCTAATATTATTATCAATTCGAACTTGGATGGCATTTGCTGTAGCAAATGACTTATATCTTTAACTTCATTAGGCATAACTTTCAGTTTTAGAATTTCAACATCATGAGCAAGACTATCAACTTTAAGCAAGACATCAATTTTTTCAAACTTTTCCTCAACAGTTTTATTGAAAGCTTTTTGTGTGCTAATAAATTCTTTAAGCATAGCTTCAAGATCAGAGGACACACTTCTATTGTTGCTGTAGGAATTACCATAAGAATTGCCATAACCATTTGAAGGATAAGGCTTATGTTGTTGCTACCAAAATTATTCCTATAAGCATTGTTGTTGAAGTTGTTGTTTTTAATGAAGTTTACATCAACATGCTCTTCTTGAGCAACCAATGAAGCTAAAGGAACATTATTAGGATCAACATGAGATCTACCATTCACAAGCATAGACATAATAGCATCAATCTTATCACTCAAAGAGGAGGTTTCTTCAACAGAATTTACCTTCTTACCTTGAGGAGCTCTTTCGGTGTGCCATTCGGAATAGTTGATCATCATATCATCAAGTAGCTTTGTTGCTGCACCTAAAGTGATGGACATAAAGGTTCCTCCAGAGGCTGAATCCAATAAGTTCCTTGAGGAAAAATTTAATCCTGCATAAAAGGTTTGGATGATCATCCAAGTAGTCAGTCCATGAGTGGGACAATTCTTCACCAAAGATTTCATTCTTTCCCAAGCTTGAGCAACATGTTCATTATCAAGTTGTTTAAAATTCATAATGCTACTTCTCAAGGATATAATCTTAGCAGGAGGATAATATTTCCCTATGAAAGCATCTTTGCATTTTGTCCAAGAATAATACTATTTCTAGGCAAAGAAAGCAACCATTCTTTAGCTCTTCCTCTCAAGGAGAAAGGAAAAAGTTTCAGTTTTATAATATCCCCATCCATATCCTTATACTTTTGCATTTCACAAAGTTCAACAAAGTTATTAAGATGGGCAGCAGCATCATCAGTACTAACACCAGAAAATTGCTCTTTCATAACAAGATTTAATAGAGCAGGTTTAATTTCATAAAATTCTGCTGTAGAAGCAGGTGGAGCAATAGGAGTGCATATGAAATCATTGTTGTTTGTGCTAGTGAAGTCACACAACTTAGTGTTCTCAGGAGTACTCATTTTGAAAAACAAAAACTGAATTAAACAAGTAACTAATTTTTTTGTGTTTTTGATAAAGAGAGCAAACAAGACTAAATAAAAATAAACTAAGCAAGACAAATAACAAAGTAAAGAGATTGGGTGTGAGAGACTCCCCTTGCAGAAGCAATTCGGTTTTCCCCGGCAACGGCGCCAGAAAACGTGTTGTGGCTAAGTTGAAGGGAATATCTCCCGGCAACAGTGCCAAAACAATGCTTGTACGTCACACGTCAGTTGGGAACCCCAAGAGGAAGGTATGATGAGTGCAGCAGCAAGTTTTCCCTCAGTATGAAACCAAGGTTTAATCGAACCAGTAGGAAAACGAGGTTTGCTTCGAAGGTGTTGGTGAAGGAGTGTAGTGCGGCGCAACACCAGGGATTCCGGTGCCAACGTGGAACCTGCACAACACAATCAAATTACTTTGCCCCAACTTAACAGTGAGGTTGTCAATCTCACCGGCTTGCTGAAAACAAAGGGTTAAACGTATCGAATGGAAATGATGATGTTTGTTTGCATAAAACAGTAGAGAACAATGATTGCAGTAGATTGTATTTCAGATGTAAAAGAATGGACCGGGGTCCACAGTTCACTAGTGGTGTCTCTCCAATAAGATAACTAACATGCTGGGTAAACAAATTACAGCTGGGCAATTGACAATTGATAAGTGCATATAACATGCATGTGTGAGCTGTGGTGTCTACTATGAGATTCATTTGGGCATTACGACAAAGTACATAGACCGCTATCCAGCATGCATCTATGCCTAAATAGTCCACTTTCCGGTTAACATCCGTACCCCTTCCAGTATTAAGTTGCAAGCAACAGACAATTGCATTAAGTAATGTGCGTAATGTAAACAATACATTCATCCTTGAATAAAGCATTGCTGTTTTACCCTAGTGGCAACAACACATCTACAACCTTAGAACTTGCTGTCACTATCCCAGGTTAAATAGAGGTTGAACCCAACTATCATGCATAAATACCCCCTCTTGGAGTTACAAGTATTCACTTGGCCAAGGCTTCAACAAGTAACGGAGAGCATGCAAGATCACAAATGACATAGACATGATAATATAATATTCAGCTCCACATAGGTATCAATATAAGTCAGATCCCAGCAAACACAACATGTAGCATTACAATAAGATGATCTTGATCATGATAGGCAGCTCACAAGATCTAAACATGATGGCACAAGTGGAGAAGACAACCATCTAGCTACTGCTATGGACCCATAGTCCAAGGATGAACTACTCACGCATCACTCCGGAGGCGGGCATGGCGATGTAGAGCCCTCCGGTGATGATTCCCCTCTCCGGCAGGGTGCCGGGAAGAGCTTCAGAACCCCCCGAGTTAGGGTTGACGACGGCGGCGGCAGCGAATATGTTCTGGATGAAAGGCTCGGTGTTTTAGGGTTTTCGTCTCGGGGAATAAATAGGCGAAGGGGCGATGTCGGCGGACCCCCGAGGGGCCCAAACCACAGGGCGCGGTGGGCCCACTGCCGGGCCTGTGGTTTGGCCACCTCGTGGTCTCTTCGTCTCTCCTTCGGACTCCGTGTACGTGCTGGAAAAATAGGGTGGCCTTTTGTTTCGTGCAATTCCGAGAATATTTCCAGAAGTAACTTTCTGAAACCAAAAACAGCAGAAAACAGGGAACTGGCACTGTGGCATCTTGTTAATAGGTTAGTCCAGAAAATGCATAAAAGTGATATGAAGTGTATATAAAACATGTAGCAAATGGTATAATATAAGCATGGAACAGCAGAAATTATGGATACGTTGGAGAG